>VWYK01109157.1:8121-23804 GCA_013399775.1 Semnornis frantzii
TCAGGGGGCATCAGCAGGCCCCCGCTGACGGGCACGGCGAGAGCGGCGGCGCGGCGGGAGCGCGCACGGCGGCCGCGGTGCCTGCAGCCGTGGTGACACCCGCTCGTGAGTGGGGGCCCTTGAGCGCAGGGGATGTGCCCTGAGTTTAGCGTCACGGTGGTGGCTTTTCGTGGACTTGGATGAATGAAGCTGGTGAGAAGGAAGCCAAGAGTGGGTTTGGGGAGCAGGTTGGAGAGGAGGGTGAGGCAAAGCCAGCAGGGTCTGCCTGGACGCTCCATGTCCGTGGGATGTGGGATGTGCCAGGGGGTGCGGGAAGGGCAGCAGCCCTGCCTGGCGGGGTGCTCCTATCCTGTTGCCAAACACAGGACCACATTGCCTGGGACTCTCCCAGAGAGCTGGACCCCCCTGGAAGCCTGGGTCAGAATCCACACGAACAGAGAATCAAAATCATTAAGATTGGAAGAGATCTCCAAGCTCATGCAGTCCAACCAGCAACCCAGCACCACCATGGCCACCAAACCCTGACCCCAAGTACCATGGCCACACCTTTCTGGAACATTTCCAGGCATGGGGACTCCACCACCTCCCAGGGCAGCCTGTGCCAGTCCCTGACCACTCTGCCAGCAAAGACATTTTTCCTCCTCTCCAAATTAGTCCTTCCCTGGGAAATTTCAGGACATTGCCTCTCCTCCTCTCACCTGAGACTAAGGAGCAGAGCCCAACCCCCACCTGGCTGCAGCCTCCTCTCAGGGAGCTGCAGAGAGCAATGAGCTCTGCCCTCAGCCTCCTCTTCTCCAGGCTCAACGCTCCCAGCTCCCTCAGCTGCTCCTCCCCAGCCCTCTTCTCCAGACTCTTCCCCAGCTCTCTTGCCCTTCTCTGAGCCTGGTCCAGAGCTCCTCAATGTCCTTCTGGAATCAAGAGGCACAAAACTGTACCCAGGCTTTGAGGTGTGGCCTCCCCAGTTCCCAGGAGCCCTGCCCTGCTCCTGCTGCCCACACAATTGCTGCTCCAGGCCAGGGTGCTGGTGCCCTTCTTGCCCACCTGGGCACACCCTGGCTCATCTTCAGCTGCTCTCATCCAGCACCTCCAGGCCCTTTTCTGCTGGGCACTTTCCAACCACTCTGCCCCAAGCCTGGAGCCTTCCTGGGCTGGCTGGGACCCAAGGGCAGGACCCAGCACTTGGCCTTGTTGAACCTCACGCCAGTGGCCTCAGCCCATGGCTCCACCCTGCAGAGCCCCCTGCCCTGCAGCAGATCAACACTGCCACCCAACTTAGTGCCATCTGCAATCTGCCCGAGGGTGCCTCAGTGCCCTCATCCAGATCATTGCTAAAGACATCAAAGAGAACTGGTCCCAGTGGTGAGCCCTGGGGTAAGGCTCAGACACTGAACAAGATGTGAAAGTCTCAGGTCAACTCCAGAGGGGCCCAGATGTTATCCATGGCTCCAGCCTCCAGAGCCTCTTTATACTCCAGACACCCAACTTATTGCCACCTGCAAACTGCCGGAGGGTGTCTCAGTGCCCTCATCTAAGTCATGATGCCCTACTGCAATGAGACACAAACAGACTGACTCCTGCTGCTTGCCTTCCCCATCAGACCAGCCTTTGTGACACAGGCAAACAACAAGGCCCCTATCCATGCAGGAAGGACTCACATTCTGACCCTCCTACCAGGGATGTTCAGCAGCTTTGGAACACCAGGAAAGTCCTGGGTGAGTTGGCAGTTGTTGTGGTTGTTGTGTGGGTTCTGTCTGTTGGGTGGGGGCTGACTGTTGGCTGGGTTCTGTCTGTTGGGTGGGGTCTGGTTGTTGGATGTGTTCTGGTTGTGTCTGGCTACATCTGGATGAAAATTGTTTGTAGAATGCTACAGTCAACCCCCTGAGCAGCCTGTGCAGCCTCACTTGGGACCACGATTTCCATGGAGAGGTTGGACACTGAGTTTTCTCCATACCTTTGTTTACTTGCTCCATCTTTATCATGAACCTATTGACTGGTTTCAAGGTTGAAACCCTGGAGCTGGCCTGTGACAGCCCAGCTTGTGGAGATGGGTTTGATGATCCAGAGACCTGAGTGACACAGAGACCTTGTCCCTTTTCCTGCAGGCCACTGAAGTGCCTTCGGGCAAGCAAGAACCTTCAGTCATTAGAAAGGCTGAATTGAAACTAATTGCCCCAAAAGAGAAAAGCTCCACTTCCTATCCCCAGACCCCCAGGCCTTCACGATGTCTGTGGGCAGCAGGAAATTAGTAAATTGCTATTTGTGTGATTTCCCAGACCCCTGCCCAAAGGACATTTTTGCTCCGTCATATAATGTAAACTCCAGGCTTTGGATGCTCAGAGAATCATAAGTAACTGGAAGGAGAAAGGAAAATGGAACATGATCCCTGGGAGAGCTGCAGGCTCCTCAGAGCATCTCCAGGGACACAGCAGTGCCACGCAGAGCTGAGCCAGCTCTAGAAACTGAACCTTCTTTAGCTGCTCCTCCTGAGCACACCCGTTCTCGTCCATGCTTATTGATGGGAGTGGGGTGTGTGAGGAAAAAAAGGTCATTATTAGCACCCAAAAGGGAGTTAGAAAAATGATAACAGCTGCATGGAGTTCAGGGCAGAACAGGGCCCTGCAGATCACAGAATCACAGGATGCATTGGGCTGGATGGGATCCTCAAAAGTCATCTCGTCCAACCCCATCCTCTCCCCACAGGCCCTCCTAAACAGTCCCTTCTCAGCTCTCCTACAGCCCCTTCAAGCACTGGAAGGCTGCTCTAAGGTCTTCCTGTTCTAAGGTCTCCCTAGAGACTTCTCCAGGCTGAGCAGCCCCAACTCTCCCAGCCTGTCCCCACAGCAGATGTTCTGCAGCCCTCTGATCTTTGTGGCCTCCTCTGGGCCCTCTCCAGCAGCTCCAGGTCCTTCATGTGCTCAGAGCCCCATAGCCAGGCCCAGCCCTGCAGGTGAGGTCTGAGCAGAGCAGAGCAGAGGGGCAGGATCCCCTCTCTCCTTCTCTGCCCACACTGCTTTGGATGCAGCCCAGGCTGCCCTTGGCCTTCTGTGATGCCAGTGCCCATTGCTGGTTCCTGTCCAGCTCCTCCCACACCAGCACCCCCAAGCCCTTCTCTGCAGGGCTGCTCTCAACCTCATCACCCCCAGTCTGGAGTGATAATGGGGATTGTTCTGATCCAGGTGCAGGACCTTGCACTTGATCTTGTTGAACCTCTTAAGGTTAGAATTACAAAATCACAGAATGGTAGGGGTGGAAGGGACCTCTGGATATCATTGAGTCCAACCCCTTGCCAGAGCAGGATCACCCAGGGCAGGTCAGATAGGAACACATCCAGGCGTGTCCTGAAAGTCTCTAGAGAAGGAGTCTCCACAGCTTCTCTTGGAGTTCACCTGGGCCCTCTTCTCCAGCCTGTCCAGGTCCCTCTGGATGACATCCCATCCCTCTGGCATGTTGGCCACACCACTCAGCTTGGTGTCTTCTGCAGTCCTGTTGAGAGTGCCTTGATCCCACTGTCTGCATCACTGATGAAGACATGGAACAACAGTGGCCCCAGCAAGGATCCCTGAAGACACCACTTGCCATCCATATCCAGCTGGACACTGAGCCCTTGACCCTTCCTCTCCAGATGTGACCATCCAACCAATTCTTTACCTACTCAGCAGTCCACCCATTGAATCCACATCTCCCTAACTTAGAGAGAAGGATGTTGTTGGGCACCATGATATCCATTGCCCTTCTACTGTCCACTGATGCATTGCAGACATTCTCTGGGTTGGTCAGGCAGGACTTGACCTTGGTGAGGCCATGCAGGCTGTCTCCAGTCACCTCCCTGTCCTCCATGTGCCTCAGCAGAGCATCCAAGAGGATCTGTTCCATGGTCTTCCCAGGCACAGAGGTGAGGCTGGCAGGTTGGTAGTTCCCAGGGTCCTCCTTTCTATCCTTTTTAACAGTGGGTGAGATGTTTCCCTTCTTCCAATCTCCAGGGACTTCACCCAGCTGCCAGGACTTTTCAGAGGGGCTTGGCAACTTCATCAGGCAACTCCCTCAGGACCTTGGGATGCATCTCGTCAGCTCCCACAGATTGGTGTATGTTCAAGGACCTCAGGTCCTCAAACACCCTCAAAGATCTGCCAGCTTTGCTCTGCTCCCCTGCCCCTGAGGAAGGTTTCCCAAGGGGTCCTACTGACTGACTGCCTGCAGAGCTGTAAATTTGCCTTCCCAAAACCCAAAGTCTGGACTCTGCTCCTTGTCTGACTCATTTGGGAAGTCATTATGAGCTCAATACTCAGCAGCAGGGCCTACTGCATCTTGGAGGTTGGAGCCAGGTGGGGGCTGGGCTCTGCGCCCTAGTTTCAGGTGACAGAAGAGGAGGAACTGGCCTGAAATTGTGCCAGGGGAGGCTTAGATTGGAGAGGAGGAAAGAATTTCTTCACTGCCAGAATGGTCAGGGACTGGCACAGGCTGCCCAGCGAGGTGGTGGAGTCCCCATGCCTGGAGGTGTTGAAGAAAGGTGTGGGCATGGCACTTCGGGCTGAGGTTTGGTGACCGTGGTGGTGCTGGGTTGCTGGTTGGTCTGGATGCTCTTGGAGGCCTTTTCCAGCCCAAACAATTCTGTGACTATGACTCTGAGAGCACCCAGGCAGCTCCCCAGCCACACCAGAGAGAGGCTGTCGCCCAGCCCAGCATGAAATCAGCCTGGTAAGAGACTCATCCTTTGACCTTCGTGCAGCAGACAGTGCCCTCCCCACTAACACCCCCACCTTCTATCCTCTTTTAGCCTGGAGGTGCATGGAAAAAGGTGAGGAGCAGGGAGGCAGCTCTCCGGTTGATTGGTCCCACCTCCGGCGGGCACAGCGGGCGCCTGGGCACCATTAGCCTTGCTGGTTGTTGCTGTCACTGCTGATTTCTGCACTCTTCTGCCTCTTCCTCCCCGACTGGCTTGGTGGCCTTGTCATTACCAGGTTTCCCCAGCTGCCTGTCAGGGTCCTACTGGCCTCAGCGTTGCCTGGGGCTCTCAGATAACAAACAAGGCACAGAAGAGTCCTTGGGCTTCCATGGCCTTAATTAGCTGCTGTGGTTTTAGGGACCCACGACAAAGCAGCTCAGGAAGCATCTTTAAATGCGTGCAATTGAGGGCAGGGGTGGGGGCGGGGGGCGAGGAGGCTTTGGAGAGGAGCAGTCAGGTCTGGAAGGTGCAGGGGACCCTGCCAAAACACCTCACATCCAAAACAGAGACTGATGGTGAGGTGTTCTTCTCCTGGCAAACAGGAGCAGGACCTGTCACCACTCTGCTGGCCTTCACAGCTTTGCTCATGCACAGCTGATGGCAGAGCCAAGAAGCCCTCAGGTCAGGGCCAGCTCACTCGAAGCTTGGGTAGATGTTGGTGCAGAGTCAGACTGTGTTTTCCCTGTGCCTGCTGGAACTGCTGCCTGGTGTCTCTGGACACTGTACAACTCTCCTGCCCCTTTTTCATTGGCAGCCTGTGTGCCAGCCTCTCCACTGGTCTCCTCATGACCACAGTCGTTGGTTGCTGAGGAAGTGTTCTCACTCTAATGGGAATGTCCCCTGCAGGTTGTGCACTGTGGGGTGCCCACCACAAGCATCCCCCCTTGGCACCGAGACAAGTCCACCGGCAGCTGAATCAACAGCTAGAAGGCAGCCTGAGGTTTCACTGTTGGGGGCTCACTAATTTCACATGGACAGCTCTGCTGGCATGGAAGTGACCTAAGCTACCATGAAGTAAACCTCATGAACATTACAGGATGGACCCTGAGAGGATTTTGTTCTTCAACAGCTGTTTGCAAAGCTCTCATGGGGGACTCTGCATCCCAATCAACCAGGAACATCTCCAGATCAGACTGCTGGAGCCTTCCTGGTTACAAGGTGAGTTTGTCCCTTCTCCTCACCCATCTCTTGGCTATGCCAGGTCACCTTTGGCACCTGCCTTTCCTTCGGGTCTGAGGAGGTCCCTTGGAGGCACCCATCCTCCAAGCCCTTCCCTCCAAGCCCACCCACCACCCCAGCCTCCTCTCTGCTTTCCAAAAGTTGGGAGGTGGTAGAGTCCCCATGCTTGGAGGTGTTCAGGAAACCTGTGGCCATGGCACTTGGGGACATGATTTGGTGGTCATGGTGGTGTTGGGTTGATGGTTGGACTGGATGGTCTTGAAGGGCTTCTCCAATCCAAACCATTCTGTGACTCTCTGAAGTTAAATTTGCTATCACCTGATGTGCACCAGTGGAAGCAGGTCCCAGCAGAACAGGTTGCTCACCACAGGATGCCATCACCTAGGGCTGCTCATTGCCTCTTTAAATGCTGTCTCTTGGCTGACTTCAACTTTTAATCTGATTTCAGTCACCATCCCAAGAATGACAATGTCTGGAGTTCCTGCCCACAACAGCTCATGGCCTCTGATGATAGAATCATGGAACCCTTTTGGTTGCTAAAGACCTTTCAGATCATCCAGTCCAAACCTTGCTCCAGCAGTGCCAGACCACCACTGAGCCATGGCCCTTTGAAACCCCTCCAGGCATGGGGACTCCACCATTGCCCTGGGCAGCCTGGGCCAGGCCTGGACAACCCTCAAGGGGAAGAAACTGTTCCTCATGGCCCACCTAAACCTCCCCTGGTGCATGATACCTGGAGCGCAAAGTCTGGAGGAAAGGAGGCTGAGGGGAGGCCTTCTGACTCTCCACAACTCCCTGAAAGGAGGCTGGAGCCAGGTGGGGACTGGGCTCTTCTCCCCAAGAATGAGTGGCCTCAGGTTGCACCAGGGGAGCTTTAGGTTGGACACGAGGAACAATTTCTTCCTCCCAAAGGTTGTCGAGGCCGTTTCCTTTTGTCCTATCCCTTGCTCCTTGGTAGAAGAGTCTGATCTCCACCTGGCTCCTGCCATGCCCGTCCCAGACAGGGTGCTGAGCACTCCGGGTCCCACCGGAGCCGAGCTCCGCGGTGCTGTCAGCCCCGGCCGCGGGCTCTGGCTGGACTCCCAAAGCGTTAACGGCGTTAGCATCGCGGGTGGTGGCCCCACGGAGCAGCCCTGCACGGCTGTCACTTCCATTAGCGCCGGCACAGTGAGCCCTTCAAAATAGGACAGGCAGCTGGGGGGGCGTGGGGAGCCGGTTCTGCGGCCAAACGCTCCGGTCTCCGTGCCACCGACCTCTACCAACCCGCCTCCCGCTGACGTCGGGGCTGCCAGGGTTGGTGGGGGAAGGATTCCCCCATTTGCCTACCCTTCTCCATCGATTTTGAGCGTCGTGCGTGTCGTTCCCACCCCGGCCCAACCCAGGTCGGTGCCCCCCAGCGCAGTGCTGCCCGAAGCGCCGCTGGCCGCGGAGGTGCAGGCTGGTCCCGGCCCCGAGCGGGGGCGTTCGGGGAGGTGTGCGGGGAGCCTGTCACAGCGCATCAGCGTCCTGCCGGCTCCGCTAGGGCCATGCACTGCGGGACTGGGTAAAGAGGCAGCCACTCGAGCAACCAGCTGGGCAGAGACAGGGATGCCACGGGCATTGCCGGGCACCGCCGGGTGCCACCGAGCGCCGGGAACCCCACGGGCAGGGCTTAGGGTTGAGACAATTTTGCCTTTTGAAAAGTGGAAAGGGAAGTGAGATCCCTGATCAGCGTGTGGAAAAGGGCATCCTCCAAACAGCCCCTCGAGGTGGTGCAGAGCCAACGGTAGCACAGGCACCACCAGGCACTGCCAAGCTCCAGGACCCCCCAGGGATGGGGTTTAGGGTTGAGGGCTTGGGGTTTGGGGTTTTTTCTCTTTTGAGATGTGGAAGAGAAAGTTAGAAAGAAATTGTTAGCAGTGAGGGGTGGGGAGAGACTGGCACAGGTTGTCCAGGGAGGTTGTGGCTCACAGAATCACAGAATGTGATCATAGATCCCTGAAGGTGTTGAAGGCCAGGTTGGATGAGGCCTTGAGCAAGCTGGGCTGGTGGGAGCTATCCCTGCCCATGGCAGGGGGTTGGCACTGGCTGATCTTGAAGGTTCCTTCCAACCCAAACCATTCTAGGACTCTATGACTTCTTCAGCTCCAAGTGCCATGTTCCTATCCCACTCCCATGGTTCACAGAGAGGAGCAAGGAGTGCAGGATGCAGAATGTGTGGGCAGTTCATGTGCTGGTGAAGACAAACCTGTCCCTGCCTCAGCATGTGAGCTCTGAAGGTGATGAGCACCAGTCAAGCTTTAAGCTTTCTGATCTACACAGCTCTGGAGGACACCAGCAAGGATCTTTGGCATAGAGACATCACTGGAGGGGTACTGGGTGGCTGAAAGAGTCACTGCTGTCTTTTCAAGGGAACTGTAGGGGTGGACAGAGTAAATCTCCATCCTGTTTCATATGGACCTCGAGGTCCTGGGGTGGTCCCACCACCCACTTGCCAGTCCCCAGCCTGCCCTGGCTTGGGCTTCCTGCACACCAAGGTGAAACCATGTCCTGGGGGCCATGGTGTTCCTCCCTGCATGGCACCATCTGCATCCTTAAAGAGCTGCAGCTCACTTGGGACTGAAAGGGCCTTTGGAGATGGTTCGGTCTACCCCTTGTTCAAAGCCTAACCCCTGCCTGACCTTCAGAGTGCTCCTTAGCACTTATCTCCTCACCTGCCCTCTCTGCTGGCCACACAGAGGCTCCTGGCAGCCAGGCATGAGAGCTAGCATGAGACCTCCTTCATAGCACCCAGCTAAGGGACAGAGAGCCCAGAGCCCCAGCATGGTGGGGATTGAAATAGTCCAGTCCACACCTGCTAAAGCAGGGCACCCACAGCAGGCCTTGCCCAGGATCACAATGGTGGGTTTGGAAGCTCTCCAGAGAAGGAGACTTTACAACCTCTCTATGCAGCCTGCTCCAGGGCTCTGCCAGCCTCACAGTGCAGAAGTTCCTCCTCATGTTCAGATGGAACTGCCTACGTTCACATTCGTGACCACTGCCCCTTGTCCTGTCACTGGGCACCACTGAACAAAGCCTGCTGCCATCCTTCTGACACCCACCCCTGAAGTATTGATCAGCAGTGATCAGATCCCCTCAGGCTGCTTTTCTCCAGGCTCCACAGCCCCAAGCCTCTCAGCCTTTCCCCATCACAGAGCTGTTCTCCTCCCCTCAGCGTCTCCACAGCCCTTTGCTGAACTCTCTGATCAGCCCAGAACTGGACCCAGGACTCCAGATGTGACTTCCCCAGGGCAGAGCAGAGGGGAAGAAGAACCTTCCTTGACCTGCTGGCCACACTCTTCTCCATGCCCCCCAGGAGACCTTTGGCCTTTTTGTCCCTGAGGGCACCTTGCTGGCTCATGGTCATCCTATTGTCCCCCAGCACTCCCACGTTCTTCTCCAAGGAGCTGCTCCCCAGCAGGTCTCTCCTCACCTGTCCTGCTGCAGGAGGTTGTTCCTCCCCAGGGGCAGGACCCTACACTTGTCCTGGTTGTCCATCATGAGGTTCCCTCTGCCCAGCTCTGCAGCCTGTCCAGGTCTGACTGGATGGCAGCACAGCCTGAGAGGTGTCAGCCACCCCTGCCAGCTCAGTACCATCAGCAAAGTGGCTCAGGGTCCTCTCTGTCCCTTCATCCAGGTCATTGATGAAGACACCGAACAAGGCTGGACCCAGTGCTGATTCCTGCCCAACACCACTTGTTAGGGACCTCCAACTAGACTCTGCCCCTCTGAGCTCTGTCCTCCAGCCAGTTCTCAACACACTCCCCCCCCACTCCACTGTGCATTCATCTGACCCACACTGCCTGAGCTGCCCTCTGAGGATGCTGTGGGGGAGGGTGTCCAAAGCCTTGCATGAAGTCAAGGTAGACATCATCCAGTGCCCTCCCCTCCCCCATCCATCCATCCATGCCCTCCCAGCAGACTATCAGATCAATCAGCCCTGACCTCCCCCTGCTAACCTGTATTGACAACTTCTGATAATCACCAATTCCTTCACATGCTTTGAGCTGATGCCCAGAACAAGCTGTTCCATCTCCTCTCCAGAGACAGAGGTGAGGTTGATAGGCCTGAAGTTTCCTGAGTCTTCCTCTTTTGCCCTTTCTCAAGACTGGATTGACTTTGGCTTCCTTCCAGCCTTCAGCTCTCCAGGACCCTTCAAAGACACCAGAGAGCAGCCCAACAATGACTTCTGCCAACTCCTGCAACACTTTCAGCTGCATCCTGTCAGGCCTCCCTATCTTCTAGACTCCTAACTCGAAGGACTCTTCAAGCAGGTCCCTGAAGAGCTCAAAGCTGCCCCTCCTGAAGTCCAGGGTTGCAAACCTACTTACTGCCCTGATAGTTCCTCATATGATTCTGAACTCCATCATTTTGTGGTCACTGCAGCCAAGGCTGCCTCCAACGTTTGCAAGCCCAGGTAGACTTTCTTTGTTCATTAGAACTAGGTCAAATGGCACACCTGTCCTCACAGGGTCCTCCACCACTAGTGTCAAGAAGGTGTCCTCCCTGCACTACAGGAATGTCCTGGACTGTGTCTGCCTCACTGTGGTGTCTTTCCAGCAAGTATCAAAGTGGTTGGGGTCCCCCAGGAGAACCAGGGCATGGGGCTGAGAGGCTGCCTCAGGCTCTCTAATCAGGTGCCCTGCAGCACACACTCTCTGCAGACACCCATATTAGCCCTGCCCTTAATTTTTATCCACACAAAATTAGCTCATTCTTCTTCCACCCAGGCAGAGCTCCACCCACTCCAGAGTCTCTCTTGGACAATGGACACTCCACAGCCTCTCTGGGCAGCCTGCTCCAGGACTCCAGCACCCTCACAACAAACAATTTTCTCCTCCTCCTGCTCAGATGAACCTCCTGGGTGCCACTTTGTGCCCATTGCCCCTTGGCCTGGCCCTGGGCACCACTGACAAGAGTCTGCCCCCCGTGTCTTGCCCCCCACAGCTCCTTTAGCTCTGGCTGAGCATTGCTCAGCTCCTCTCTGGGGCGGCTCTGCAGGCTCTCAGCCCCAGGGCTCTCAGCCTTTGCTCCTCCCAGAGCTGCTCCCGGCCCCTCAGCAGCTTTGCAGCCGCCCCTGGACTCTCTCCAGCAGTTCTCTGTCTCTCCTGAACTGGGGAGCCCAGAACTGGACCCAGGACTCCAGATGTTCATTTGCAGCTGGGCCCTGATTGGTGAAGAAGTGGCACCAGCACCAAAGTGAAGAGCAAGGAGGCACTGCCAGGGAAGGAGGCTCTGCAGCTTGCTCCCAACCTTTGCTACCTTCAGGCTGATGCTGGGAAGGACCAAAGCAGAGGACCAATCACCCCAGCAGGAGCTGTGCCAGCTGCGCCCACAGCCCAGGCTGTTGGGCAGGCTGTGTGGCAGGCAGGGCAGTGTGGTGGATGCAGTAATTATCCTGTGCCCCCAGCTGAAGGGCAGCATATGGTAAGGAAAAGGAAACTCTCTTGTATTTTTCCGCAGCCCCGGGCTCAGCCTTTCTGGGGCTGTCACAGTCAATTTGTGCTGCCTCAGCTGCTGCACCCTGGCTGCCTCTGCTGCCACAGCTCCCTCCCAGGCAGTGCCAGGCTGGTGCTCAGCACTGGCAGCTCCTGCAGCCCCATCTGGAGTCCTGCAACCAGCCCTGGTCCTGGCCAGAACTCCGTGGTGGGTGGGGTGCTGGACCTTGCTTGGGGTGGTGTGATAGAGTATTTACCTTGTACTGGTGAGGCCACAGCTTGAATCCTGGGGACAGTTTTGTGCCACTCACTCCCAGAAGGACACTAAGGGGCTGGTGCAGGGCCAGAGAAGTGCAACAAAGCTGGGGAAGGGTCTGGAGAAGAGGGCTGGGGAGGAGCAGCTGAGGGAGCTGGAGGCGTTCAGACTGGAGAAGAGGAGGCTGAGGGCAGAGCTCATTGCTCTCTGCAGCTCTCTGAGAGGAGGCTGCAGCCAGGTGGGGGTTGGGCTCTGCTCCCAAGGAACAATTGACAGGGCGTTATGAAACCTCTCAAGTTGCCCCAAGGGAGGTTTAGGTTGGGCATGAGGAACAATTTCTTCTCCAAAAGGGTTGTCAAGCCCTGGGCCAGGCTGCCCAGGGCAGTGGTGGAGGTCCCATGCCTGGAGGAATTCCAAAGCCGTGGAGATGTGGTGCTGAGGGTCATGGGTCGGTGATGCTGGACTAACAATAATTTGAAAGGCCTCTTCCAACCAAAACCTCTCTGTGCTGACACCATCTCCAGGAGACTTTAACTCATGGCAGGAGAAGGAGGAGCCTGCTGCTGCTGCAGAGTTTCTCTAAGGATTCTTAAGTCACCACTTTGCCACAGCATGGGGCTGGGTGAGCAGCCACCTGGGCATCCTCACCATCATGACCAGCGACTGGTTGCATCTGCCAGCTGGGCACAGATTCATCTCTGGAAAGCAGGCTTCCATCTTTCAGGAATTCCCAGCTCCTTCCCAAACTCACTGTTGATACCAAGCCAGCTATGGGTATGATCTAAACCAGGGTTTAGACCATGCTGTGCCAGGATAGGAGGGATGGTGGTTTGAACTCGAAGAGGGAGATTCAGACTGGAGAGAGGAAATGTTTGACACTGAGGGTGGGGAAGACCCTGGCCCAGACTGCCCAGAGAGGTGGGAGCTGCCCCACGGCTGGCACCACTGCAGGTCAGGTTGAGTGGGGCTGTGAGCAGCCTGCTCAAGTTGCAGCTGTCCCTGCTGGTTGCAGAGGAGTTGGACTGGATAAGCTTCAAAGGTTCCATCGACCCAGACCATTCCCTCATTCTATGACAGCTTCTCAGGGCTTCAGTTTGGGAAAAGAATATCTGAGAATGGAGCTGGAGCTCAGGGCAGGTCAGGACTACTCAGTCTGGTTGGTTTGAGACTTTTACAAGAGGCAGCAGCTCAGAAGCTCTTCGGGGTGCTGCCCTCATAGGAATTAGCAGATGTGGCATGCTTGTTTGACCCAAAAAGAGAGGATTTTGCAGGGGTCTGGTACACATGGGTGGGTGCTGGCCACGGGATGCACCACCAGCATCTGGGGGAGGGTTTATGTCTAGCAGTAAACTCAGTGAACAGGGAGGGTTCAAAGCCCAGCAAAGCCCCCAGCCAACAGCAGCAGAAAGAGAGGAAATGAGGAGAACTCATGGCTGCAGTAGTGTGATCTGGAGCTACCTTTCCTGCAGTGATCACCTTCCTGGGTTCATTTCCACTGTCCTGGCAGCCAGCCAGCCAGGAGACCATGGCTGCAGAGAGCAGGCACCAAACTCCTTCTTCTCCTCCAGCAGGACTGCTGTCAGGAGAGGTCCATGTCTCTCCAGCTCTGTCCCAGGCCAACTCACTGCCATCCCTATGGGTCCCTGAATATCAGAGGAAGGTGGCAGGAGGAGAGGCTGGTGGGGTTTAGCACACAACTCTCCCCGCCTTTCCCCAGCCCGCAGAGCTGCTGACCTCCTAGGCACAGCACAAGGTCCATCTGTCACTAAGTCTCTGCCTGGAGACAGACTGCATGACATGGTCCTGAGCATTGCTTAACGCTGAGGCCACGTCTCCCAGGCACGGCTGGTTCTGGGTGCTCCTTTCCACTGCCACGATGTCCAGCATTGCCTCCAGCTGCCCAGGCAGGGGCTGTGTGTGTCCCTCCCACGATGAATATCTCCGTTGTGCAGAAGAAAGGGGCTGTGCAACCCCCAGCCCAGGCTCATCGTTAACGGGGAGGAGGGACGATGTGAGCATCAGCTTCCCTCTAATGGCAAGAGGAGGACGGGGGCTGCTGTGGGGGTGGTCACCCTGCAAATGCAGAGCTGGAGGGAGGAGCTGCAAATGCCCTGGCTTGAGGGAGGTGAAGGAAACAGAGACTTTTCCATGCCCAGGTCCTCTTCTCATGTTGGCTCCTCCCTAACATGCATCTCGGGTTTACCGGCATGACCCCAAAAGTGTCACGCTCCCCCCGCGCCCACCACTGAGCTCCCCATTGCCTCACTGAGCACAGAAAGGAGAAAAAAACAAAACAAAACAACACAAAACAACAACAGCCCAAAAAACCAAACTAAACCCCATACCCAACCTTAAATCCTCCACCAGGGCTGACTGGACGGCAGTGGTGGAGTGGGCTGGGAAGGAGAAGACACCCCCCTCATCGGGAAGCAGCGGCTCGGTGCCTCCTCCCCCTGGGGGTCCCTGACCTCCCGTTTCCCTGTCAGGAGCGAGCTCCGCCACCCAAACACCCCCTGTCAAATTAGTGAGTCAGAAGACGTAAGAGAGACCACCGCTGCTAATTTGTACATTAACTGGTTCTGACAGAAATATTTCACAAGTGAAAAAACAGAAAATGTGCCTCAAGACAATGTGCAGCTTCCGTACCAGCAAACTTCTGCTTAACTGTGCGCTGCCCGAGGAGGGGGCACCCCCGCCCCGCCGGCAGCACCGCCCTGCCTCCAGCCCCCGCAGCTGCTCCCGGAGCAAGCTCCGACCCGGGGGACGGTGGGCAGGTGGCTGCGGCCTCACCGAAATCGTTGAAGGGGTCGGGGGGAAATGGCAGGTCCCAGCGCTGCTCCCTGCCGGCAGGAATGGTGGAGGGCGGAAGGGGCTTGGTGACAGCCCCCTCCTCAACCCGGGGATGAGTCCTTTGCGGCTCCCTTCCTTCACCCACTCTGCGCTCAGCAGCTCCTTTTTGCTCCGTATCTGGGTATGACCTGCGGTGCTGTGCCCATCGTCTCCGCACAGCCGGGTATGACCTGCGGTGCTGTGCCCATCGTCTCCGCACAGCTGGGTATGACCTGCGGGGGCTGTGCCCACCGTCACCGCAGAGCTGGGTATGACCTGTTGGGGGTGTCCCCATCAACTCCGCAGAGCTGGGTATGACCTGCGGGGCCTGTGCCCACAGTCACCGCACGGCCGGGTATGACCTGTTGGGGCTTTGCCCACCATCACCACACGGGACAAACTGTGGGACGTGGGTTCCAGCCACCCTGCTGGGAAAAGCCACTAGCGCAGGCAGCTCCTAACCATGCCCAACCCAGCCCCACCGTGCCACAAGGATGAGCACCATGGGAGTACCCCTGAGTCTTCGTGTCCTGCTGCCCAGCACTGCCATCTCCTTGTCACAACAAGGATGTGGCAACGGTGGCAGTGACCAAAGCTGGTGGCCAAGCCCCTGGGCAGTGGGATTCCATCCGAGATGTACCGAGAGTGAGTGGCTGCCTGCTGGGCCCGCGACATGGCACTGCTATCTGCTTGTCACAGTAAGCGTGTGGCAGTGACCAAAGCTGGTGGCCAAGCCCCTCAGCAGCAGGATTCCGCCGAGATGCACCAAGCGCAAGCAGTTGCCCGCTGGGGCCGCGACTTGGCCCCTCACCCTGGCCTCTCGCCCTGTCCTGCCCCGTCCTTCCCGGAGTGGGTGCCGGCGGGGCTGGCACCGGTGCGTACCGGGGCGCGGGTGGGAGCCGGCGCGGGGCTGAGCAGGGTCCTCGGGCCAGCAGCATCGAGCACATGATGTGTTGTGGCAGCTTCCCTGCAGCCTGGAGCCAGCCCCGAGCGAGCGCTGGTGATGGCTTTAATTGCTTTCAGATTCGATAGCCCTGCCCGTGACAGCCCGGCCGCTGCGGCCGCTGCAGCCGCAGCTGTGCCAGCCAGCCCCGCACCACTGCCAGCCCCTCGCCCGGCCACCCTCACATGCAGACGATGAGAAGAAGGTGGAGAGGAACCGCCTGGGGTTGGGGTTCTGATTTCCACCCAGCAAATTCTTCCCCATAGCCTGACCGTGCTCGTGGTGCCTGTGTCACCC
>VWYK01109157.1:29362-54909 GCA_013399775.1 Semnornis frantzii
CGGCAGCAGGCAACACAGGCCCAGTGCGGGCAGTGGCTGCCCTCTGGCGGCCGCAGCGCGGCACTGCTGAGTGCTCGCTTCAGGCAGTTTCAGGTTTTCGCTTCCTTTTCGCCCCTTTCTGCTTCCCTGCGCGGCCGCTCCCGGCTCCCCTTCTCTCCCAGACCCCAAATCTACTTTTCCTTCTGCTTCCCAACTCCCTCTCAGTCCTCCGAAGCTCAGCTGAAGAAACCCAAATGCACGTTTCTGTGGCTCTCAGCTCCCTTTCAAGCCCCAGGGAGCTGCGGGGAAAACAGCTCCAAGGCTCATTGCTTGGCCCCCACCCCCACTAAAACCTCCCAGCCAAGCCCCTCCGCATCGATCCAGCAGCTTCAGTACAAAACAAAACTTTTATTTGGTCCGTCAGAACCTGAGTTGGAAAACCACCCATGGAGGATCCGTATGGTACAGGGGGCACTGCTCTGCTGCTTCACAAGTGACAAAAGATCCTGTTGGGAAGAGCTGGCAGCTATGTACAGGGTTAAAAACATCCACAGCGCCCAAGGACACAGAGCGGGGCGGGGGGAAAGAAAGTGAAGGACAAAATCATCCCGAGGAGGAAGGAGTCAGGAGGAGAAAAAAAAACAAACAAACGAAAAAAAACCCCAACAGAGCAACGAACAGAGATACGGACAGAGCTTGGCTCAGCAGCCCCGGCTCGGGGGGCCAGCAAGGTGCCAGGGCAGCCCACCCACCCCTGCCACCCACAAAGGACACAGAGGGATACATGAGGCAAACCCCAAGGCCCCCTGCCCATCCCCAGGGAACACAGAGGGCAAGGCCTCCTGCCCACCCCCAGAGGACATACAGGACAAACCTCACCCCCCAGCCTGGCTCCATGGGAGGGGACACACACCCAGAGCAAACCCCACAACCCCTGCCCACCCCTAAGGGACACAGAGGGACACACAGGGCAAACCCCACAGCACCCTGCCCACACCCAGGGCACACAGAGGGACATACACAGGGCAAACTCCAAGGTCCCCTGCCCACACCCAGGGCACACAGAGGGCAAACTCCACAGGTCCCTGACCAGCCCAACTGCTGCTGGTGCAGGGTTTGGGGCACAGGCTGCCCCCCGCAGCGTGGTCCCTACCAGAACAGGGGCCAGCATCTCCCACTGCCTCCCCTCCCCCAAAACACTTGCAGGTGCACAGAGTTTGGGGAGGGGTGGGCAGCACTGGGGGGGGACATCCCCAAAACACACACACACACGTAGACACACACACACACACACACATGCCAAGCCCAAGACCCATGGTGCCCTAAAATCATTTGGGGCAGCCCTCCATGGGGCACTCCTAGGCTCTGGCAAGCCTTGGCCTTGTGCTCAGCACCTTCCACAGGATTCAGCCTTTGAAGGATAGGGCTCACCGCTGCCCCCCCACCAAATCACCCCTAGCCCTGGCACGGGGCAGCGTGGTAAAGCTGCAGGAGCTGCCCCGCTAAGCCCTGGGTGGTACCTTGGTACCTGCTGCCCCGCAGGGCAGTGCCAGGGGTGCTGAGCCCTGCTCGGGCCATGGCTTCTCTCCAGGCACTGCTTTCAGCGGCCACCTTTGCATAGTAACGTTTGTGTGCCAAGTCTGGGGGGGTCCCTGCCTTGGCAGCCCCCACCCCCAGCATCACCCCACGGCCCAGCTGCCTGTCCTGCAGCAGTGCTGGAGGAGGACCTTCAGCATTTCACCCCCAGGGGTGGCAAAACCCCCTTGGCAGCAGCTTCCTAAAGCAACTCAGCACCTTCTCCTCCCCGGCCCTGGCACTCAGGACAGGTGAGGTGGATGAAGGGAGTGGCCCCACACTGTGTCCCCACCATGAGCAGCCACGGCAGGGTGACCCTGGCACCGCCTCGCCTGGTTGCCGTGGTACCTCGGTGCCACCTCAGTGCTGGTGGCAGATGATGGGGGGAGACCAGACAGTGGGGAGGGCCCAGGGACAGAGTGGGGGCACACAGACGGACAGATGTCAGAGGTATATTAATTTGTTTTGCAGTGCCAGGGCCCTGGCACCACAGGAGGGGGTGGAGTCCTGAGCGTGGTGCCTAGGAAGGGCCTTGACAGTAACCTGCAGCCCCCGCCCTCTCCCGCAGATCCCCGGGCAGGCTGAGGGCACCAGGCCCCAGCGTGGGTACGGGGCAGGTGGGATCCTGAGATGGCCCCATGCCCACAGCCGCTCCTTGTAAAGTGCGTGGGGGGAGGCTGGTGGTGCCAGGGCAGGGGGCAGCGGGCAGAGCTGGCGTTGGCCCCCCAGAGCTCAGCTTGGTCCTGCAGCGCAGGGCACTGCGCTGGGTGTGCTGCTCAGGCTCTGCCCCGCGGCTCAGCGCCCGCAGTTCAGGAAGGTAACCCCAGGTCAGAGGCTCGGTGACAGTCGGGGGACAGCAGAGGGGGCAGGGGCAGGCGCTTCGTCATAGGGGCCGGGGGCCGTGCAGCCCTGCCACCTCAGGCGTCAGCAGCGGGTTGTGGGTGCCCTTGGTTGACATCCAGTCATTGAGGAAGGCCTGGGTGGCTTTGCGGTGTGCCAGGCGGTGCGTGATGGAGAAGCCGGCATTGCCCTCCAGCTGGGAGAGGATCACCAACACCTGCCTGTAAAGAGAGCCGTGGGCTCAGTGCCAGGAACACCAGCCCCAGCCCAGAGCCCACCCTCTGCCCACTCTTCCAGCAGTGGCTTGAGCCAGCAGTGTGCCCAGGTGGACAAGAAGGCTGACAGCATCCTGGCCCAGCTCACCGATGGCACCTGATCTAGAGAACTGGGTGCAGCTTGAGGAGGACAGGGAACTGCTGGAAGGGATCCAGCAAAGGGCTACAAAGCTGCCGAGGGGCCTGGAACAACTCTGGGATGGGGAGAGGCTGAGAGCACTGCGGCTGCTCAGCCTGGAAAGAGAAGCAGCCCCAGAGGGGATCTGAGCAATGCTCAGCAATACTTGAAGGATTGGGGGCAAGAGGTTGGGACCAGGCTTTTTCCAGAGGTGCTCAGGGACAGTGCAAGAGGCAACAGGCACAAACTGGGACCCAGAAGTTCCAACATGAAGAAAAAAATCTTGACTTTGGGGGTGCTGGAGGCCTGGAGCAGGCTGCCTTGAGACATTGTGGAGTCTCCTTCTCTAGAGACTTTCAAGAATGATCTGGATGTGTTCCTGTGTGACCTGCCCTGGTGGCCATGCACTGGCATGGGAGGTTGGACTGGATGATCTCTGGAGGTCCCTTCCAACCCCTACCATGCTGTGATTCTGTAATGATGTGGGCAGCAGGAGCAGGGCAGAGATTGTTCTTCTGTATTGGGCACTAGGGAGGCCATGTCTTGATTATTTGGTTCAGTTATTGGGCCCCTCACTCCCAGAAGGACATTGAGGGGTTGGTGCAGGGCCAGAGAAGGGCAACAGAGCTGGGGAAGGGTCTGGAGAACAGGGCTGGGGAGGAGCAGTTGAGGGAGCTGGGGGTGTTGAGCCTGGAGGAGGCTGAGGGCAGAGCTCATTGCTTTCTGCAGCTCCCTGAGAGGAGGCTGCAGCCAGGTGGGGGTTGGGCTCTGTCCTAGTCTCGGGTGAGAAGAGAGGTAATGGCCTGAAATTGTACCAGGGGAGGGTTAAGTTGGAGAGGAGGAAAAATGTCTTTGCTGTCAGAGTGCTCAGGGACTGGCACAGGCTGCCCAGGAAGGTACTGGAGCCCCCATCCCTGGAGATGTTCAGGAAAGGTGTGGCCATGGCACCTGGGGCCAGGGTTTGGTGGCCATGGTTGGACTTGCTGGTTGGACTGGATAAGCTTGGAGGGTTTTTCAACCTCAGTGACTTGGCTGGTTGGTTGCTGGTTGGACTGGATAAGCTTGGAGGGTTTTCCAACCTCAATGATTCTACAGTTCCCTGGCTCTGCCTTGTGCCAAGCCTCCTGCCAGCCCCCACCTGCCCAGCCCTGCCTCCCCCAGACCTGTGGAGGGGGGGGACGCTGTCCTGCGTCTTGAGGCTGCCACGCGTGGAGACAACGTTGAAGCTGTCGGTGCAATCACACTGGACGTGCAGGTAGGACTTCGGGTGCCGATTCTCCACCACCACGATCAGCCCTGCCCAGCCGTGCGTCAGGTAGTAGCAGGTCATCCCCTCGCGGCCCTGCGGCAGGCAGCGAGTCAGGGCAGCCCCAGCCTCCAAATCTCAGCCCCTGTGCCACCGCCTTCTGCCTCCAGCTGCAGGCTGCCCGTCTGCTGGCACACCCCCATGCTGCCTCAGGCTGGGCATCTACCAGGTAGGAGGGGTCCAAGTGGCAGCCAGAGCTGGCGCAGCCCTGCCAGAGTGATGAGGACACAGCAGAGGCAGGGTCCAGGCTGCTGCTGCTGGCATTATCCCCCTCCCCCAGCCCAGTCGCAGGGAAGGTAGCTCCTGCCCTGCACCACTTGCACCCACCTCATGGCGCTCGCCCTTGTTTTCAGTCAGCAGGATGATGGCATCTGCCAGCGTGGTGGGCTGGGCCTCCACCTGCTCCACCATCACCAGGCGGGAGCTGTAGATGGCCAGGATGTAGCTGGAGGAATCGCTGGCTGGTCGGCTGCTGGTGGGGCTGGAAGCTGTGGAGACAGGCAGGGGAGGGAGGGCGAGGCAGGGGAGGGAGGGCGAGGCAGGGGAGGGAGGGCNCCCCCGCAGGCTCCTCCAGTTGGGCCCCTTACCCTGGGCGGTGGCAGGGCTTGCCAGGGCAGTGCCCCAGTGGTTGAAGGCGCAGCAGACCACAGCGTACTCGCCCGGCTCCAGCATGACGTCGCAGTTGACGAACTTCTTGACGGCTCTCTTGCTGTGCGCCATCAGCCGGCCCAGGCTCAGCTTGTTGCCGCTGCTGAAGGTGGCTCGGAACACCATGATGCAGAGGTCCAGCAGGTGGCTGTCCACAGTGTCCGACCGTCTGTGCCAGGAAGGGCAAGCATCACAGAGTGCCAGCAAGTAGGGTGAGGGCTGGAAGGGACCTCTGGAGATCATCCAGCCCAACCTCCTGCCAAAGCAGAGCACCCACAGCAGCTTGCCCAGCAGCACAGTGCCCAGCTGGCCTTGGAAGCTCTCCATACAAGGACACTCCATAGCCTCTCTGGGCAGCCTGCTCCAGGCCTCCAGCACCCTCACAACAAACAACTTTCTCCTCCTACTCACTGCAACCACCTGGGTGCCACTTTGTGCCCACTGCTCCTTGGCCTGTCCCTGAGCACCACTGACAAGCGTCTGGCCCCAGCCTCTTGCCCCCCACAGCTCCTTTAGCTCTTGCTGAGCATTGCTCAGCTGCCCTCTAGGGCTGCTCTTCTGCAGGCTCTCAGCCCCAGGGCTCTCTGCCTTTGCTCCTCCCAGAGCTACTCCAGGCCCCTCAGCAGCTCTCTGTCTCTCTGACAGTTCTCTGTCTCTCCTGTACTGGGGAGCCCAGACCCGGATCCAGGACTCCAACTGTGGCTTCCCTAGAGCAGAGCAGAGCGGCAGGAGGCTCTCCCTTGCCTTGCTGCCCAGTCTTCTCAATGCCTCCCAGGACTCCATTAGCCCTCTTGGCCTCAAGGGCACACTGCTGGCTTCTGGAACTTGCTGTCCCCCTGCACTCCCAAACCATTCCCCGAGGAGCTGCTTCCCAGCAGGTCTCCTCTCCCCTGTGCTGTTGCAGGACGTTGTTCCTCCCCAGCTGCAGGACNCGGATCCAGGACTCCAACTGTGGCTTCCCTAGAGCAGAGCAGAGCGGCAGGAGGCTCTCCCTTGCCTTGCTGCCCAGTCTTCTCAATGCCTCCCAGGACTCCATTAGCCCTCTTGGCCTCAAGGGCACACTGCTGGCTTCTGGAACTTGCTGTCCCCCTGCACTCCCAAACCATTCCCCGAGGAGCTGCTTCCCAGCAGGTCTCTTCTCCCCTGTGCTGTTGCAGGACGTTGTTCCTCCCCAGCTGCAGGACCCTACAATTGCCCTTTTTGAACTTCATGAGGTTCCTCTCCACTCAACTAACCCTCCAGCCTGGCCTTATGTCTCTGAATGGCAGCGCGGCCTGACAGGGCATCAGCCACCCCTCCCAGCTGGGTACCATCAAAGCCATCCAAGCACTGCCCCACAGAGCCACGGGAAGGATGGCAGTTCCAGAAGGGTCCTCCACTGCCCCAGGGATGCTGCCCCAACAGCCAGCATGCAATCAGGGCTGGGCTGTTGGCACAAGCAGGCCCTGAGGACTGGAGAAAATGGTGATGGGTGCCCCATGGCCAAGCTGTGCAACCCTGTGGGATGGCATGGGCTAAGAGGACAATGCCCATGCTCACCTGCTGCCCTCCTGGAAGAGGGCAAACTCCAGGGCCGCACGCTCCAGCACCGTCAGCGAGGTGACCGTCAGCGGCCCGTTGGCCTTGTTGGGGAACATGCCCTGCACACGCACCTCGTGCCAGTCTGAGTGCAGCTTGCAGATATCCACCGAGTCGAAGTACCTGTGGGGAGCCATGGGATGGGGCAGGCTGCAAAAGAGCTCTGAGGTCATCCAGCACAACCCAGCACTGCCAGGCCACTGTTCAAACACAGCCCTCAGTGTCTCTCAGTCACATCCATGCAAGGTGCTGCAGAGTGCCAGGGGCTGATGTGGTGCTGCAGGAGGAAGTGAGAGGCTCTGCTCTGCATCAGCTGCAGCTTCACTATGCAGCAGTGACACAAACCAGATCCCGATCTGCCCCTGCTCTCAGGGCAGGACTGGCACAAGGAGCTGTTTGGAACCCTCTCAGACTGCAGACTGGCCAGGAAATACAGCAAGAGGCAGCCTGCAGCCTTCTGCCTGTGCTGGAAGGAGCAAGAACTGAGCTCACCTGCTCCAACACTTCCCACAGAACTGTCTGGGCTGGAAAAGCCTTTAAAGATCACCCAGGCCAACCATTCTCTACCTGGTTGGGGCTGAGCCATGGCCCTCAGCACCACAGCTCTGCCTCCTGGTAAAATCATCAGGGATGGGCATTCAGTCACCTCCCTGGGCAGCCTGGGCCTGGCTTTGAGAACCTTTCCAGTGAAGAAGATTCTTCTTATGTCCAACCTAAATCTCCCTTGGGGCAACTTGTCCTGCCACTTGCTCCTTGGGAGCAGAGCTCAACTCCCACCTGGCTGCAGCCTCCACTCAGGGAGCTGGAGAGAGCAATGAGCTCTGCCCTCAGCCTCCTCTTCTCCAGCCTTATCACCTCCAGCTCCCTCAGCTGCTCCTCCCCAGCCCTGTTCTCCAGACCCTTCCCCAGCTTGGTTGCCCTTCTTTCAACCTGCTCCAGCTCCTCATTGTCCTTCTGTGAGTGAGTGACACAAAACTGTCCCCCGGGTTCAAGGTGTGGCCTCACCAGTACAAAGCTGGAATCAGCCTTGCTGGGGTCCTCTGCTCTGCTCTCTGCCCCAGCACACTGCAGCTCACACAGCTGTGTGCATAGGACACCAACAGGCCACATACACCTCCCTGAGGATGCCCACATCCCCTGCCCCACAGCTGCACCCTGGGCAGCACCATACTTGATGAAGTCGCTGTACTCCATCCAGAAGACTCCCTCGCTGCTGCCGTGGGGCATCAGGTCGTGGCGCAGGGCCGCTGGCCAGTGTGGCCACTCATCAGACCAGCTGCCGTTCCAGGAGAAGCGGCCCCATGGGTTCCGCAGCCGCAGCAGCCTGGACAAGGGGAGGAACTGAGTGAGAACCTGGGAGGAGTGGGGCGAGAGGTCCAGGAGCAAGGACAGCACAAGGAAGATCACCTCTAAGATGTTCTCCCATCTCTCCAGACCCAGCCAGCCCCTCACAGGGGGTACCAAGCCACTTCTGCTCCACCTTTCAAAGCTCTCACAGCATCCTAGACTTTATTTGCCACACTCACCATGGCCCACGTGCCCTTGTCCTGGAACAAGCAGCTCTGAACCTGCTGCAGCTATCTCTGCCCTTCCCTACCCTAAAGGCCTCCAGCCAGGTGCTGCAGGGAGGAATTCAGCAGGGAAGAGGCTCCTGAGTTTGACATGGTTGAAGATGGGGCTTGGGATGGCATCCAGGCTGTGGGAGTCCGCATCTGCTTCTATCTCCCCCACCCTCCAAAGGCAGAAGCAAACTCTGACAGCCTCATGAACTGAAAGAGCTCATCTCAATCCTCTGCATCTTGTGAGACCAAGCGAAGCATTCTGCAGCACGGAGCCCTCCTGGAGCAGAGTGGCCCTGGCCATGGAGCCAGCACCAGGTGAGAGCGGTTTGAGTGACAACAGTGTTTATGAGGCACTCTGGGGTGGAGAAATTGCCCTTGTCAGCCATGAGCATGGGACACCAAAGAGTCCCCAGGGGCTCAAATCTCTGTGCCCAGGGCTGAGGCTGCTGGCAGGCCCACCTGCTGGCCCAGCTCACCTGAAGCCTTGGACATCCCTCACGTCCAGGATGGAGTAGGCGTGTCGGGGACGCAGCCCCATGCTCTCATAGGCCACGTCGTCCACCTTCATGTTGCCTCCACCACAGGATGCACCCATCAGGAACCTGCATGGGGGACAGCAAAGCCTTCAGTGTCCTGGCAGGCCTGGTAAGGGGAAGGAAGCTTGTCCCTTCTGTTCAAGGCAAGGGACAGATATCCCCCCCACAGGTGGCTTCTGCATAGTCCCTCTCTGCCACAATACTAAACCCCACTGGCCAGAGCTTCCTCCACCTGCTCACGTGCATGCTGGAGCCCAGGCGCCATGGCCTGATGCTCCAAAATGTGCTGAAAGCTCTGTGGAGCTTTGCCCAGACCTTAACCATCTTCTATCAGGCCCTGAGCTCTTGCCCATCTCTGTTGGTTGGCAGGGCTCAGCCCCACAGGGAGCAAACAGGAGGTCTGCCGTGGTTCACAGGCAGCTGGCCTGTACTGCAGGGCTCAGGCCAGGCTATGGGGGCAGGAGGCCTGCAGCAGTCAGGTTTGGGGGGACACCATGCTTGGGGTGTCCTATCAGCCTCCCATGCAGCTGGCAGGAGCGAGCCTGCCTTTAGCCAAGCTAAGTGCCCTCCTGCCTGAGCCAGGAGCAAGAGGTCTTTGCTTTTGCTTTGCCTGTAGTTGTGGCCAGCAAAGATGCCATGACTGGCAGGGAGACATGTGCAGGGTCAAGCACTGAAGGATACAAAACCCATCAAAGCAAAGCAAGCAGGCTCTATGCAGCCACTTCCAAACTCCTGCAAGGCAGCAGGCAGCATGCACAAGGAAGGTCACCAGGAGCTTTGTTTCACAGGAAAAGGAAAGGCAGCAGAAATCATTTCTGAGAGCTTTGATGGGGAGCTCCACCAATGCTCCAGGTGACCACCAAGGATGGTGGAGTCCAGCCTAGGTAGTGCACTAATCCCTCTCCTCTGAGGCTCTACAAACAGGTACGGGGATTAGACTGGAGAGCAGGGAGAAATCCTTCCAGTAAGGGTGAGGAGAGACTGGAAAAGGTTGCTCAGAGAGGTTATGGATCACAGAATCAATTACATTCTGTGATTCTGTGATCCACAACCTCCCTGGAGGTGTTGAAGGCCAGGCTGGATGAGGCCTTGAGCAACCTGTGCTGGTGGGAGGTGTCCCTGCCCATGGCAGGGGGATTGGAATTGGATGATTGTGAAGGAACTGGATTATCCTTAAGGGAATGGAAGATCTCTCTTATGAGGAGAGACTGAGGGGGTTGGGGCTTGAGGCTTGGAGAAGGGGACACTGAGAGGTGCATGTTATTAAAGATGCAAAGATGCATGTTATTAAAGATGTAAAGGGTGAGAGGCCAGAGTATGGAGCCATGCTCTGCTCTGTGATTCCCAATGCCAGGACAAGGGGCAATAGATGGAAGTTGAGGCATAGGAAGTTCCATGGAAACGTGAGGAGGAATTTTTTCTCCTCATCAGTGACAGAGCACTGGAGCAGGCTGCCCAGGGGAGTTCTGGAGTCTCCCTGTCTGGAGACTTTCCAAACCCATCCAGATGTGTTCCAGTGCGGTCTGGTATAGATGATCCTGCTCTGTAGAGGGCCTGGACTGGATGAGTTTTGGAGGTCCCTTCCAGCCTCTGCCATTCTGTGATCCTGAAGGAACTGGATGATCTTTAAGCTCCCTTCCAACCCAACCCATCCCTATGAGTCTATGAAGGACAGCAGCCCCCCACCTCGCCCCCCGCTCTCCGAGTGTCCATGCTCCTGCCACGGTGCTCTCCTGCCTGGTCTTACCCAGCCTCCTTAGAACTCAGCATTTTGGCCCAGATGAGGTCAGTGTCAATGGGCTCCTCGCGAGGGTTAGTGGAGCTGACCTGCAGCATCAGGCTCTCGCAGGGGGCACCCGTTAGTGTAGCCAGGCCTTCGATAGCGCGCCCGGCCTGCAGGGCAAAGTACGAACCGTGCAGCTTGGCCAGGGCCTTCTCAATCAGGGCAACCCACAGCTGTTTCCTCTGGGCCTGTGGGGAGAGGGAGAGACAAAAGATACTTCGCCAGCTGCCCCTGCAAGGCACACAGCTGACCCTTGGACGCCTTGCTGCTGACAGCAAACTGGTTGGAGCGGTGCGTGGCTGCTTGGGGAGAACCTGGGCAGGCTGCAGGAGACATCTGCTGAAATTCAACCGTGGCAAGGGTAGGGTCCTGCAGCTGGGGAGGAACAACCCCATGGATCAGCACGGGTTGGGGCTGACCAGTTGGAGAGCAGCTCTGAGGGAAAGGACTAGAGAGTGCTGGTGGACAGCAGGATGCCCACGAGCCAGCAGTGTGCTCTTGCAGCCAAGAAGCCAATGGCATCCCCGGGTGCATGAGGAAGAGTGTAGCCAGCAGGGTAAAGGAGGTTCTCTTCCCCCTCTACTCTGCTCTAGGGAGGCCACAGCTGGAGCCCTGGGTCCAGTTCTGGGCTCCCCAGCTCAAGAAGGACAAGGAACTACTGGAGAGAGTCCAGCACAGGACCACCGAGGTGCTGAGGGCACTGCAACAGCTCTCACCTGAGGAGAGGCTGAGGGAGCTGGGGCTGGGCAGCCTGGAGGAGGCTGAGGAGGGTCTTGTGAATGCTTAGAAATATCTAAGGAGTGGGTGTCAGGAGGATGGGGCCACTCTTCTCACTGGTCCTCAGTGACACAACAAGAGGCAACAAGCACAAATTTGACAATAGGAAGTTCCATCTGAAACTGAGGAGGAACTTCTGCACTGTGAGGGTGGCAGAGCCCTGGAGCAGGCTACCCAGAGAGGTTGTGGAGCCTCCTTCTCTGGAGCCTTTTGAGGTCCACCTGGATGTGACCTTTCCCTGGATGTCCCTGTTCTGGCAGGGGGGATGGACTGGACGATGTCCAGAGGTCCCTTCCAGCCTCCACCATTCTGTAATTGTGTGTGAGATGGAAAGGCAAAAGCAGTGAAGGGAGTCAAGGCAGAGCCCCTCTTACCCAGCTCTGCCAGCCCTGCCAGCCCTCCTGCTGCAGTGGCAGGCAGGGAGGCAGAGGAGCAAGACCAAGCCACCAGCAGCTTGCCCACTTGAGGACAAGAGTGACTCTGTTTGCTTCCTGCTCAGTGCTTTGTTTGCCCAGTGTAATTCTTGAGAAATCACCCTGGAGTAGCTACATTCTGTAGTACCTAGTGCCAGCAGAGCTGCACTTTGGGGTGCCCAGGCAGGCAGGCTGGCAGGGATAGTGTCCACCTTGCAAACAATGCCTTTACTTCTGCTCTGAAAAGGGTTGAATACTGAAAGGCTACTGAGCACATCTGGAGGCCTTTCGACTTGTGGTAACCCAGATCCAACACACCTCTGGCAAAGGAGGCTGCCTGGAGCAAACACAGCCATGGGGCTGATTGGATTTCACCCATGGAACAGGGACACTCTTTCAAGGACATCTCCAAAAGCCCTCTGCCAGATGGGCAAAGTCCTCTCCCATGGCCCAGGGACAGCAGCGAGATCTAATTACACCGCATGAGTTCTGCAGAGGGAGAAACTGCCTGCAGTGGCTTTGCTCTGCTGCCAGGCTGCTGCTCTGGGCATTGCCAGGCTGGTTATGGACTCACAAATAAACGTAGCAGCTGCACAAATGCACCCAGAGGTCTGCAAAGCCTCCAACAACCCCAGCTCAGGGCACAACCTTCACCACCATGTCCAAGCCACTCCTGCAGGTGTTTGCCTTATCTGCTCTTTGCCTTATTAAAGTTCTGGTGCTGCAGCACCTGGCTCAGGGCAACCCTCAGTATCAGTCCATGTTGGGGGATGGTGAGATGGAGAGCAGCCCTGCAGAGAAGGACTTGGGGGTGCTGGTAGGGGAGAAGCTGGACAGGAGCCAGCAACGGGCACAGAAGGCCAAGGGTAGCCTGGGCTGCATCCAAAGCAGTGTGGGCAGAGAGGGAGAGAGGGGATCCTGCCCCTCTGCTCTGCTCAGACCTCACCTGCAGGACTCAGTCCAGCTGTGGGACCCCAGCACCAAGAAGGACCTGGAGCTGCTAGAGGGGGTCCAGAGGAGCACACAAAAATGATCAGAGGGCTGCAGAACCTCTGCTGTGGGGACGGGCTGGGAGGGTTGGGGCTGTGCAGCCTGGAGAAGGCTCCAGAGAGACCTTAAAGCAGCCTTCCAGTACCTGGCAGAAGAGCTGGGGAGGGACTTTTGACGAGGGCTGGGAGTGCCAGGATGAGAGACAATGACTTGAAATTGGAGCAGGGGAGATTTAGGTTGGACATCAGGAGGAAGTTCTTCACATTGAGAGTGGTAAAATACTGGCACAGGCTGCCCAGGGCTGTGGTTCAAGGTCAGACTGGATGTGTCCCTGGGCATCCTGCTCTAGTTGTTGGTGTGCCTGCTGCCTGCAGGGGGGTTGGTCAAGATGCCCTTGGAGGATCCCTTCTAACCTGGTGCATTCTGTGAATGTGCCCACATGGTGCTGGCACTAAGCTGTGCTTTGCCTTTCATCCTGGGCACACTGAGGCTGTGGGGAGAACCCTCTGCTCCAGGCCCTGCCTGCAGGGAGGACAATGAGGACAAAAGGCAAGGAGTTGTTTGCTGGCCTCTGTGTCCCCATCCGATGGAGTTCTTCTGTACTGGGTGCTTGGAGAGCAGCAGGGGCAGAGCACTGGGCCACTGTGGCTGTGTGACTCACAGGTGGCAGTGGAGAGCTGGCAGAGGAAGGCAGAGCAGTGGAGATTTCCTTCTGTTGGGTAAAGCTGAGAGTGAGAGTGTGAGAGTCCCTCACTCAACAAAACCTCTGCAGCTGGGACAAGAACCTGATTTTTCCTTCCTTTTAGAAGCTCTCTGCTTTTCCTTTTTTAGCCCCCACAGCCAGCTCACACAGCAAAAAAGCCTGTCAGGATTCAGAAGGCCCTGAGAAAAAAAAAAAAAGGCAAAGCAAGCCCAGACCTTGTCAAAACTTCCAACCTTTAGAAGAAAACTGGGCTTCTCAGTTCAGGAGAGACAGAGAACTGCTGGAGAGAGTCCAGGGGAGGCTGCAAAGCTGCTGAGGGGCCTGGAGCAGCTCTGGGAGGAGCAAAGGCTGAGAGCCCTGGGGCTGAGAGCCTGCAGAAGAGCAGCCCCAAAGGGGAGCTGAGCAATGCTCAGTAAGAGCTAAAAGGAGCTGGGGCCAGACTCTTGTCAGTGGTGCTCAGGGCAAGGCCGAGGGGCAATGGGCACAAAGTGGCAGCCAGGAGCTTCCATCTGAGCAGAAGGAGAAAGTTGTTTGTTGTGAGGGTGATGGAGGCCTGGAGCAAGCTGCCCAGAGAAGCTGTGGAGTGTCCTTGTGTGGAGAGCTTCCAAGGCCAGCTGGGCACTGCGCTGCTGGGCAAGCTGCTGTGGGTGCCCTGCTTTGCCAGAGGTCCCTTCCAAACTCACCCTGCTGGCACTCTGGGATTTGCAGAACAAAGTCCAACCCAGCGCTCCTGGGTCCCTGTCTCCTCCTGACTTTGTTTAGTTTGGCAGATTTTGCTGCCTGAGCTCCAATGAAGATGCTCTCAGTCTCCTTCATGGACATGATCCCAGCAAGTGCCCCTGGGCCTGGCGGGCAGGGCAGAGCAGGGCAGGGCAGGACACAAGGCCCAAAGCAGCTGAAGGAGCTTCCTTCAGCCTAGCAGATGCCACCTGAGAGTGCTCAGAGCAACTGGGTGGGCAGTGGCTCGAAACAGGCGCATTTGTCGTATCATCCTCTCCCTCTCCACAGTCTCTGGCTGGCAGAGCCGAGCTGCCAGACCTCCCTGCAGAGGAGAGAAGCAGCTTGGCCTCAGCATCTTGGAGCACAAAATACACAGGTCAAAATACTTGCTTGTTGCTGTGTAGGATGAGGAGGGCTTCCCACACAGGAAAAATAGACTTAGCTATAAAACCCAGATGCCAAGAGACCTAAATAGGTTTATAGTTATGGTTTAAAACTGAAAGAGGGGAGATTTAAAGTAGATATGAATAAGTTTTTCACTGTGGCCCAGGTTGCCCAGAGAGGTGGGAGCTGCCCCATGCTTGGTACCACTTCAGGTCAGGTTGTGTGGGGCTGTGAGCAGCCTGCTCTGGGTGGGGATGTCCCTTCTGAGCGCAGGGAGTTGGACTGGATGAGCAAGGTCCCTTCCCACTCAACCCAGTGTGGGGTTCTTTGTTTCTACACTATGGCCTCTGAGAGTTCAGCCGTCGTGAGGGCACAGAGCAGGCCAGGAGCTGCAAACATCCCAGGATCCACGGCTTGCCTCAGGTTGGAAGGGACCCTCCAAGGGCATCTTGTCCAACTCCCTTGCAGACAGCAGGGGCACCTCCGACTAGATCAGGCTACCCATAAAACGGTTTAGGTTGGAAGGGACCTCAAAGCTCATCTAGGTCCAACCCCCTGCCATGGGCAGGGGCACCTCCCACTAGAACACGTCACTCAAGGCCTCATCTAACCTAGCTTTGAAGACCTCCAGGGAGAGAGCATCCACAATCTCCCTGGGCAACCTGTACCAGTGTTCCAGTGTACCCAGGGCCACATCAAGCCTGACCTTGAACGTCTCAAGGGCTGTGACCTGCACCACATGCCTGGGCAGCCTGTGCCAGCATCTCACCACCACCATACCCCATCCAGCACAGAACAGAGGCCTCACAGCACTCCCCCACCCCACGGCAGCATCTCCTCCCACTGCCTCCCTCAGCCCTTTCCTAGGAGAGCCAGCACCAGCGCCCCCACCCCGTGGCAGTGCCCCTGTGGCTGCTGACCTGTGAGAAGAGGAGGTAGCCACACTCGTCGCACGGCAGCATGTCGTCCACCAGCACCGTGGTCCAGGTGCCATCCTTGCACAGCCGCACCTGGTAAGCGCCCTCGGGACACAGGCTCCTGGTGATCATCACCCTCTCCACCAGCTCTGGCCGCTCGGCCAGCACAGCCAGAGCACTCAGGAACCTGCACAGGGGACGGGCATGTGGCACGGCTTCAGCGGGGCACAGAGGGGCAGCGGGCAGCTGCTAGGGGAAAGGGGAGGCAGAGAATGGGGCACAGCCTGGGGGCGTAAGGGGGTTGGATGGAGGAGGGAGAAAGGAGGAAGAGCAGGGGGGTGCCAGGCTGGCTGGCTCCCCCTCCTTACCAGCAGTTTCCCAGCAGCCCCTGCAGGATGTCGGAGGGCCTGGGCGTGCGGAACACAGACCACTTGACCGCCCGCTCCTTGAAAATGCTGCAGTTGATCTCGTGGGGCCGCAGCCACTGCTTCACCCTCTGCTGCACGCTGTCCCCTTCGGGAAAGCCCACCGACCTGGGCCCCGGGGGGAAGCTGTCATCCACGAAATTGACTTTGTTCTGCCAGAGCAAAAGGCAAGACGAGTGTCAGCCTGCAGCTCCCCTGGCACCGGGCTGGCCAGGAAAGCCTCCCCCTTCACCCCACTGGTGGGCACAGAGCCCCCAGCCCTCCTGCCTGGCCCACACGGCTCCTCCTGATGTGGTGTCAGGGAGCAGGTCTGGCACCAGCTGTTTGTTGGCAATAGCCCAGATGTATTTGCAGTGGTGCCCAGGGACAGGCCAAGGGGCAGTGGGCACTAAGTGGCAGCCAGGAGGTTGCATCTGAGCAGGAGGAGAAAGTTGTTTGTTGTGAGGGTGCTGGAGGCCTGGAGCAGGCTGCCCAGAGAGGCTGTGGAGTGTCCTTGTGTGGAGAGCTTCCAAGACCAGCTGGGCACTGTGCTGCTGGGCAAGCCGCTGTGGGTGCCCTGTTTTGGCAGGAGGTTGGGCTGGGTGATCTCCAGAGGTCCCTTCCCACCCCACCCTGATGGGATTCTGGAATTTTGTGTGCCATGTCCAGTACTCAGTCCTGCCACGAGCCAGCTCACCCCAGGCTCAGGACTCTGACTCAGGTCTGCCTTTTTCTGTCTCACAGGAACTTCCCTGGGCAGAGACTGTCTCACACTTTCTGCTGGTGCTAAAAGCTGGGCCATGGGGGGACCTTGGCTGCTCCTACGTGGCACAGCATGGCGGCAGCAGCAGGATGCAAGGAAACACTTGGCAAGCAAATGCTCCCAACCTGAGCCCTGTGCTGTAAGCTGAGCTTTCCCTGATGCAGAGGGAACACACTGGGCTTGAAGGTGCTGAGCCAACATGAATGCATAGCCAGGGAGGAAGCGAGGGGCAGTTTTCCCTCCTGGATTCAGCCTGCAACAAACAGGCAGTTCCAGAGTGGGAGTGTTCTGTGTTCCAGCCCTCCTGCCAGGGTTGCTGGACAGAAGGGCTCAAGTTGTGTCAGGGCAGGTTCAGGTTGGACATGAGGAATGATTTCTTCCCATCAGGGGTTCTCAGGCACTGTCCCAGGCTGCCCAGGGAGGTGGTGCAGTCCACCACCCCTGGAGGTGTTTAAAGCCACCTGGACGTGGTACTGAGGGAGGTGGTGCAGTGGCAGTGGCTGAGCAGCAGTGGTTGGGGCTGTGAGCTGTGGGTGAGTGATTGGACTTGATGACCTCCAAGGGCTCTGCCAGCCTCAGCAGTTTTATCATTCCAAGGTCAGGCATCAGCCACAGAGGAGGATGGCTCCAGGAGCTTCCCCAAGGATAGGAAGGTGGTGTCCCAAGGGGTGCAGTAAGAACCAGGATCTCTTTATCATTGTTAATTAAATGGAGTGATATTCTTGCAGCAGAAACCAGCCCCGATGGAAATCAGGATGAGGGACAATGGCTTTGAGCTGGGAGAGGGGAGATTGAGAGTGGAGAGGAGGAAGAAATTCCTTGCAGTGAGAGTGGGGAGAGATTGGCACAGGTTGCCCAGGGAGGTGTTGAAGGCCAGGGCTGGATGAGGCTTTGAGCAACCTGGCAGTGTTCAAACACCAGTGTGGACCCACAGGGCAGGTGCCAAGGGTAGCTGCTGTTTTCAAGGGGAGTATCTGACCTGTGCAGCTGAGGAGTATCACCTCTGCTGGATCTCCACAGGTTCCAGCCTCACACACTCATCAGTCCTTCCCCCAGCCCTGCAGAGCCCCTGGTTGCCTGCAAGCAGTGGCAGAACACAGCAGAAGTTTTGTTTGGGTGGGGTTTTCAGGCCCCCACTGATCTAGCAGCCTGGCATAGAAGGCTGAAGGTGCTTAGCCAAAGCTCTGACTGAGCACAGTGCAGTATGGGTCACGGCAGAGTCCCCTTCCTGGCCACACAGAGCTGCCAATTCAGCTTGGCCACCTCAGAATTCACAGAATCATGGAACTGTTCAGGCTGAAAAGCTCTCAAAGATCATCCAGTCCAACCAGCAACCCAACACCTCCATGGTCACTAGACCCTAGTGCCATGGCCACAGGACTCTGGAACACCTCCACGCATGGGAACTCCACCACCTCCTTGGACAACCTATTCCCATGCCTGACCAAAATTCATCCTTCAAGATTGATTTCATTGGATGTAGCAGCTGCTCCCTGCCTTCAAAAGAGGCTACTCACTCACTGAAAGAGGGGCAGAAGAAGAAGCAGGGTCTCTGCTATAAAGACCTCCATGTCTGTTAGGATGGACACAAAGCAATGTAAGATAGCCCCCAACCCAAACCAGGACCATTCCCAACCCCAAAATGGGACCACTCCCAATCCCCAAAAAAGGACCATTCACAACCCCTTCCCCCTCTCAAGCCAAACTTCTCTGTGGTGAGTCTCCATTCTGTGCAGTGGAACCAGAGGCATGGACCAGGCAGAAAAAGTCTTTTCCATGTGTCCAACTGGGACTGCAAATCCCTTCCCACCTGGTTCAGAAGTGCTGGAAGCTCCCTCCAGGTGGGCAGAACAAAAGCAGCATTAACAGGAGCATCTTCTGCCACTCAGGGGTAAAAATGGGGCCATGGGAGCAGTGTTTGAGACTGAAACCCAGCAGACTGAGTAGAGGGTACCAGCTGCTGCTCCAGAGACCCTCCCCAGGAGTCAGGATGCAGCTAAACCTCAGCTGTCTGTCTCAAAGCAGGGCAGAGCCAGCTGCTCTCTGCACTCATGACACCGAACTCAAGAACATCAAGGCACAGCTCATGGGTCTTGAAAACCTGCAGTTTCTGGCAGGGACAACAGCAGCCCTGCCACTGCTCTGAGCCTCTGGCTGAGGCATCACCGCATTAGCCTTGAGGAGAGGGACCTGGGGGGGTGTGGTGGATGAGAAACTCAATGTGAGCTGCCAGTGTGCTGTTGCAGTCCAGGGAGTAACCAGAGCCTGGGCTGCAGCAAGAGAAATGTAGGCAGCAGGGTGAGGGAAGTGATCCTCTTCCTCTACTCTGCACTGGTTAGACCCCACCTGGAGTAGTGCATCCAGTTCTGGTACAAGAGGGCTATGGATGTGCTGGAAGGTGTCCAGAGAAGGGCCATGAGGATGAGCAGAGGGCTGGAGATGCTCTGCTGTGAGACTGAGAGAGTTGGATGGAGCTGCTCTGCTGTGAGGAGAGACTGAGGGAGTTGGGGCTGTCCAGTCTGGAGAGGAGAAGGTTCTGAGGTGACCTTATTTTGGCCTTTCAGTATCTTGAGGGAGCTACAAGAAAGCTGGGGAGGGACTTTTTAGGCTATCAGGTAGTGATGGGACTGGGGGGAATGGAGCAAAGCTAGATATGGGCAGATTCAGACTGGATGTTAGGAAGAAGTTCTTCACCGTGAGTGTGGTGAGACTCTGGAAGGGGTTGCCCAGGGAGGTGGTGGAAGCCTCATCCCTGGAGGTGTTTAAGGCCAGGCTGGATGAGGCTTTGGACAGCCTGATCTAGTGTGAAGTGTCCCTGCCCATGGCAGGGGGATTGGAACTGGACAATCCTTGGGGTCCCTTCCAACTCTGACTGATTCTATGATCTTCTGCACCCACGTGTGCCAAAGCAGCTGCCCACAGACAGCAGAGCCAGCAGCCAACCTGGGCATGCTATTTGCCAGCCTTCCCTACCCTTCCCTTCGACCCAGATGTGGTCTCTAGCTGATTTAAAGCATCGCTAGGTTGCAGAGGTAGCACTCAGACCTCCTCACCCTTGGACCAGCAGTTTGGGTCATCATTTTCACCCCAGAGGCCTTGCACCTCTATAACATCTGAGTGCTAACAGCCAGCATCAGGCTGCTGCAGGGGTTGGGAGCCTCAGCAATTGGACTTGATTACAAAAGTCTTTTCCAGCCTAAATGAGGCCACAATTCTGACATCTTCTGTGGAACCCAAGACCCAGCTTGCAAGTCTCAAGTGATGACCTAGATTAATAGGGGAGGCAGGAATCACAGAACAGTGTGCTTGGAAAGGACCTGACATCTTCCACTCCAACCTCCCCTCTCAAGCAGGGCACCCACAGCAGCTTGCCCAGCAGCACAATGCCCAGCTAGGCTTGGAAGCTCTCCACACAAAGACACTTCACAACCTGCTCCAGGCCTCCAGCACCCTCACACAAAAGGATTTTTCTCTCCTGTTAAGGTAGAACTTCCTGGGTTCCAGTTTGTGTCCATTGCCCCTTGTCCTGTCCCTGGGCACCACTGAAAAGAATCACAGAACGGTTTGGGTTGGAAGGGACTTCCAAAGCTCATCCAGCCCAACCCCCTGCACTCAGCAGGAACATCCTCCACTAGATCAGGTTGCCACAGCCCTGTCCAGCCTCACCTTGAATATCTCCAGGCATGGGGCCTCAACTACCTCCCTGGGCAACCTGTTGCAGTGTTCCAGCAGCCTCCTGCTGCAGAACTTGTTCCTAGAGAGCCTGACTGCTGCTGCTGCTGCTTGTTCCCCACCCTCCAGATACTTACAGACATCAATAAGGTCCCCTCTGGGCCTACTCTTCTCTAGGCCAATCAGCCCCAGGGCTCTCAACCTTCGCTCCTCCTCATTCAGCTGTTCCAGTCCCTTCATCATCCTCACAGCCTCTGCTGGACTCTCCCTAGTCTCTCCCTGTCCCTCTTGAACTGGGGAGCTCACGACTCAGCACAATCATAGAATCACAGAACTGTCAGGGTTGGAAGGGACCTCAAGGATCATCCAGCTCCAACCTCCCTGCATGGGCAGGGACACCTCATACTGCATCAGGTCACTCAGAGCCACATCCAGCCTGGCCTTAAAAAAATCCAGGGATGAGGCTTTCACCACCTCCCTGGGCAACCTGTGCCAGGGTCTCAGCACCCTCATGGTGAAGAGCTTCCTCCTAACATCCAATCTGAATCTACCCATTTCCAGTTTTGTTCCATTCTCCCCAGTCCTATCACTGCCTGATATCCTACAAAGTCCCTCAAGCAGCTTTCCTGTGGCCCCCATCAGATACTGGAAGGCCACAAAAGGTCTCCTGGGAGCCTTCCTTACTCCAGGCTGGAGAGGCTCAACACTCAGCAGGGCTGAGCAGACTTGGCACGGGGGGTTGGACTCCATGATCTCTGGAGGTCCCTTTCCGACCTCTAAGGTTCTGTGATTGTGGGACTGGCAGGGGAACCTCCCTCGCCCCGCCGAGGCGGGGGTGTCGCGGCGCTCGCTCACCTCCCGGCAGAAGGTGACAATGTTCTCCCAGAGGGCCTTGGCCTCGCCCTCGTCCGTCTGCCGCCTCTTCTCCACGTGCATGCTCTCGCGCCTCTTCAGCGGCTTCAGGCCCCTGCGCTGGGCCACGTACTGCTGTGGCGTGTGGCAGGCAGCACAGTGCTTGGCCTTCAGCTCATTCAGTAGGGTGCAGGCAGGGCAAGCCCACTGCCCCGGCCTGTCTTGCCCGCCGGGCAGCTGCGAGGGGAATAGCCTGGCGACCTTGCGGGCCGAGGGGGCCCTGGTGGCGCAGGGGCAGGCGGTGCGGTCGCAGGCACCGCAGTCGGGGCAGCTCCGCGGGGCAGGCTCGGCCTGCGCCCCGTGCTCCTGGAAGCCGTGCAGCTTTGAGCAGCCGCAGGCCTTGCACTTCTGTGCCAGTGTGGGGTTCTTGAGCGTGCACTTGGAACAGGACCAGGTGGTGAAGTCTGGGCTGGAAGGGCTGCAGGGGGTGAACCTCACTGAGTCGCCAGTCAGGTTGATGGTGTCGCTGCCTCTTTGGGTGCCACAAGCCTCGCATCTGCTGGCCCCGGAGGAGTTGAGCAGGGAGCAGGAGCTGCACTTCCAGTGGGACGGGCTGACCTCCATCTCCTCCTCCAGCACGCTCAGCCGCTTGTTGGACAGCAGCTCCTGGAAGCGTGCGGCTGGGGCGGTCCTGCCCTGGCCCTGCGGAGAGCCCTTCTGCCCCGCCGAGCTCTGGGCGGCAGGCTGGCACGCTTCGGGGCCCGGCATCTGCAGCTGCGGGGGCACCTCCCGACGACTTCGGGGCACGGGGTTGTTCTGGAGCCCTGGGGAGAAGGGGCTGAAGGGTGGCATCTTCTGGGCCTCTTGTTCCATAGCCACCGGGCCCTGGGCTGCCGCGGCCTCACCGTCGGAGATCTCCGCAGCGGCGGAAGGCTGCGGGGCAGAGGGCGCCATGTGAAACCCGGCAGGGGTGATGACTTCGGGGACGACCAGCGCCTCGGGGGGGATCTTGGGCAGGGACAGCTTGCGCGGGCCCCCGCAGGCGGAGCAGGAGTTGGCCACGGGGGTGTTGTGCAGCGTGCAGCGCTGGCAGGCCCAGCCACTCTCCGGCTCTGCTTCCTCCGGGCTCTTCCCCTCTGAGTCCTCGCTGCTGCTCTCTGCCTTGGCAGCCTCCTCCTTGGCAGTGCCCTTGGGCTCCGCCAGCACGGTAGGCTTGGGCAAGACGCCATTGATGACCGGCAAGGGGGAGCCGCTGGGGCCCGGCTCCGGGGTGAAGCCGCACACCTCGCAGGTCTCCTTGCCCAGGTAGTTGCGGAAGGTGCAGCGGGCGCAGGCCCATTTCTGCTCCTCCACGCTCAGCCGCAGGATGTGGTTGAGGTCAGGCTTCTGACGGGGGGCTTCACAGATGGAGCACTGCCGCTGGCCAACGGGGTTCAGGAAGGTGCAGCGGGTGCAGGACCACTCGCGGACAGCAGCCATGGAGCCGGGAGAGTGAGAGTGGCTGGAAGAAAGCAGAGGGAAGCGTGAGGCCAAGGCCACTCAGAATGTGAGGGTACCACACGCTGCCTGGGCTGGCATGGTCAGGACCTGGCTTCCAGGAAAGGGACAACCATCAGCCCAGCCACTGCCCCCCTGGCACACCTCTTCTCACACTGCCAACCTACATCTCCAAGGGCATGGTGATGGCTTCTCCCCAGAACACTTCAGGAAGGGCACAAGAAGCAGCCCCATGACCCCTCTCTGAAGGCAGGGGTAGACCTCAGTGAGCAAGCCCAACCCCTCTGTGCTCCACCTCAGCACTGCTCAACATCTGCACCTTGGTAGTCACCCTCTGCAGGAGGTGCAGCCTGTTCTGCCTTCTTGCTGCTGTCGGGGTCAATTCTGCTCCTTTGGTGCCCCTGCCCCTCTCCTCCTGCCTCACCACCATGCTACCCACATTGGGAGAACTGTGTTAGCCCAGACCAGACAGCATCAAGCAAAGAGAAGCAGCCTGCATATGACAGTAGGGTAGGGGTTGGAAGGGAGCTCTGGATCACCTAGAGCAGGTAGCACAGGAATGCACACAGGTGGGTTTGGAATGTCTCCAGAGATGGAGACTCCATCACTAAGTGCTTTCACCTGGCTATGGGCTTTGGGGCCTGCTCATCCTGGCAGCAGCAGCTCCACACTAGGACAGCTCAGCAGCAGCTCCTGACCCTCCCTGGCCTCCTGCGGAGGTGTTTTGGATCAGCAGGCTCTCGGGGGCATCGTGCCCCAGCTCCAGCTCCTGCCCCACTTACCTGGGCAGCAGAGAGGCCACAGAGCCCTGCTGTCAGCACCGGCCCTCAGTGACCACTCCAGTGTTGCCTGGGCCCCTGATGGGGGAACGGGTCCCAGGCACACCAGAGCCACCTTGCTGCAGGGCAGAAGGTCACTCCAACTCTTTCTAGGCAGGGTGTTTGCAGCAGCACAGCAGCAGCTCCACACACCACAACAGCCTCTCGGCTAGCAGGGAGCAGCTCTCTTGGTGCTGTCAGGAAGGTGATCCCATGCTTGCTGACGGCAAGAACAAGGAATCCTGGCCCTGCACAATGCCCTTTGTCCCCTGCTAGGGCTCATTTCCTGGAGTTTTGAGCAAAGGTGGGGCTGGAACAAAGATTTCTGCTTCCTCCTCCTCCCCAAAGGACAGAACAGGTCTCCTGCAGGTAAATGTGCAGCATGAGCCTGGAGCCCTCCCTCCATGCACTCGTGCTCCCAGGTAAGGCAGCCCCATGCTGCAGGCCAGCTGTGGCTGTCTCCGTCTGAGCCGGTCCCCTTCCAATCTGCACTGCTTGCACAAGACTCAGGGCAGGGCCAGCTCTGCAGGAGAAGCCTCTAAGTTCACCCCATGCCCTCAGCTCTTCCTGGGAACACCAAATTCCAGTTGTCCCAAGGAAAGAGCAGCTTCAGTCATGGAAGCAGCACCCCAGTAGGCTCACCACTGCCTGCCTCACTTCCACAACCAAGTTCCACCACACCACCAGCTGCAGAAAAGGGAAAGAAAACCTTTGATGCCACGAGGGGCAGGTGCAGGAAGCTAGGAAAAGCTGGTGCAGACTGCAGAGACAACCAGGCCCTGGCTGGTCGCCAGCATCCCCAGCAGCAGCAGCACCTGCACCACAAGCTTCGCAAGGTAGCTGAGCAGGCTGCACTGCAGCAGCAGTCTCTGGAGGAGACATAAGATGCAGCAGGAAGCATCCTGAGGAGGAGGAAGGTGACCTCTGGTTTGGCTGGGGACCTGAGAAACACTCTTGGCCAGCAGCAGCAGCGATCCAAGCACATTTCCAGCCAGGAGCAGCTGGAGGAGCAGCTCCTCCTCACACAGAGATCACATAAAACCTTCAACTCCCTTCCTAAATCAGCTCTTCCTCTGAATAAAGCCCCAGCTCCAGAAATCCATCTCCTTGCAAAGGAGAAGCTTGCAGATCCATTCTGCTTCATCTGCCAGGCCTTCCTTGGCTGAGCACTGCCAGGTTTTATTCACTGGAGCTATTTAAAGAATCTAGGAGAAATATTAGCATTGATTTTTCTGCCTCCAGCCCCCCAGCTGTGAGCCGTTGTGCCCTCTCCCACCATGGCAGCACCAGAGAGGGTGCCCACCCCTCAGCCAAGCAAGGCCAGGAGATGTGTGGCCAGCTTCTGCAGAAGCAGGGAAGCAAACAGGGCCAGGAAGGGCACCCTGGATCCTGCCGCACCCATTTCTCTTCCTGGAGGAGGTTCATCAAACAGGCATCAGCAAAAGGCAAAGCAAAGGCTGTCAGCATCCTGCAGCAACCATGGCCACGCTCCTGCAAACTTCCAGGCTGTTACCCTCCTTGCACTCCAAAAAATCACAGAAACACAGAATGCTCTGGGTTGGAAGGGACCCCCCCTAGGCACATCCAGTCCAACTCCCTGCACTCAGCAGGAACATCCGCCACTAGATCAGGTTGCCACAGCCCTGTCCAGCCTCACCTTGAATATCTCCAGGCATGATACCTCAACTACCTCCCTGGGCAACCCGTTGCGGTGTTTCAGCAGCCTCCTGCTGCAGAACTTGTTCCTAGAGAGCCTGACTGCTGCTGCTGCTGCTTGTTCCCCACCCTCCAGATACTTATAAACATCAATAAGGTCCCTTCTAGGGCTGCTCTTCTCTAGGCCAGCCAGCCCTAGGGCTCTCATCCTTTGCTCCTCACTCAGCTGTTCCAGTCCCTTCATCATCTTCACAGCCTCTGCTGGACTCTCCCTAGTTTCTCCCTGTCCCTCTTGAACTGGGGAGCTCAGTACTGGACACAATACTCCAGCTGCGGCCTCCCCAGGGCAACCTGTTCCAGTGTTCCGCTACCCTCATGGTAAAGAACTTGTTCCTAACATCCAAATCCACACCCACCACTGCCCACCCCCCAGACACAGCTCAGCAGCCTCCATCCCTCCTGCTGCACATTTCACTCTCACAGCCACGCACCCAGCGGCACCACGGAGAGAAGGCAACTTCCCTGTGCCTTCCTCTGCCCGGAGAGAGGGGGCAAAGCCAGGAGAGTCTCAGAGACCAAAGTACCACCGAAGGGGACAGTGGGGTGAGGGGCATAGAATCGTAGAATGGTAAGGTTGGAAGGGACCTCAAGGACCGTCCAGTTCCAACCCCCTGCCATAGGCAGGGACACCTCAAGGTCCCATAGCACAGGTCACTCAAGGCTTCGGCCAACCTGGCCTGGAACACCTCCAGGGAGGGAGCAGCCACAACCTCCCTGGGCA
>VWYK01109157.1:54939-71459 GCA_013399775.1 Semnornis frantzii
GGGGCAGAATCCCCTCCCTTGCCCTGCTGCCCACACTGCTCTTGCTGCAGCCCAGCACTCAGTTGCTGTCTGGGCTGCACTCACACTGCAGCCTCATGTTGAGCTTTTCATCACCCCAGACCCCAAGGTCCTTTTCCTCAGGGCTGCTCTCAGCCATTCCCCACCCAGCCTGGAGTTGTGCTTGGGATTGTGCCTACCCAGGTGCAGGACCTTACACTTGATCTGAGCATCACCACATCTGCTTGGTGTGGCATCAGCTGCAAGCTGTGGGCTCAGGGAGGGCAGTTCCACTCACTTGGTCAGGCAGGAGATCAAAGCTCCAGGCAGCAAGCAGAGAGGTGGAAGCCAGGACACTGCAGTGCTCTCACGAGCTGCCACCCTCCCTGGTCACACTGTCCCACTCCTGCTCCCCTTCTCTCCCCCGGGCTCCATTCCAACGCTGTCCCTTCCCAGGACAACCATCCTGGCCACTGCTGGGATTTCCACCTGCTTGCCTTTCTCCACTGCCAGTTCCCAAGAAATCCAGCAAGGCTCCCAGGGATGCCAGCAGCTCCTCCCTCAAAGGTCAGGGCCACCACCATGGCAAGTACTGGCAGGAGACTTCCTGCCTGCATGTCCTCAGCATGGCTGTCCCACCAGGAAAGCTGTTTCTCTGCAAGCTAGTGGGAAATGGACAGAACTGGCAGAGGATGTGGGACAAGCACCTTCGGCTGTCCACAAGGCACTGGTTTGGCAGCCTCAAGGAGTGGTGGCTCAGCAGAGTGCAGCCTGCTGCCAGCTGAGTCCTGGTCTGGAGCACTAAAATCATAGCATTACAGAAGGTTAGGGGTGGGAAGGAACCTCTGGAGATCATCCAGTCCAACCCCCCCAGCAGAGCAGAGTCAGCCAGGGCAGGTCACACAGGAATACATCCAGGCGGGGCTTGAAAGTCTCCAGAGGAGACTCCACAACCTCTCTGAGCAGCCTGCTTCAGGCCTCCAGCACCCTCACACCAAGAAACTTTCTCCTCATGTTGAGGTGAAACTTCCTGGGTTCCAGTTTGTGTCCATTGCTCCTTGTTCTGTCCCTGGGCACCACTGGAAAGAGCCTGGCCCCTGCTTCTTGACCCCCCCTCCTCAGATATTTACAGACATTGACCAGTCCCCCTCTCAGTTCTTCTCTCCAACCTAGCCAGCCCCCAGGCTCTCAGCTTCTCCTCCTCACACAGATGTCCTAGTCCCTTCCTCATCCCCATCACCTCCATTGGACTCTCCTCAGCAGCAGTTTTCTGTCTCTCTTGAACTGGGGAGCCCGGAACTGGACAAAATACTCCAGCTGTGGTCTCACCAAATTTATTTTAAGGGTCCAAAGATGACAGAGGGCACACGGCTGGGAGGGCAGTGCTGAATGCTGGCCCTTGGTCCATCCTTCACAGTACAACTCCCACCAGTACTCTACCAGTAGCAGCAGCTTATGTCCCACCAAGGACCGAGCTCTCAAAACTGAACAGGTTGAAGAAGAATCCCAACCACAACCTGTCCAAGCTCTGCACTTCCCGCAGTGAAGCCTGCCTGGCTGCTTTCCCTGCAGCCAACAAGCCCACGTGAGGACATAAAGTTGTCTCCAGCATCCGAGGGGGCATGAAGAAGAGCGTGGTCAGGAGGGCAAGGGAGGTTCTTCTCCCAATCTACTCTTCCTGAGTGGGGCAACATCTGGAGCCCTGGGTCCAGTCCTGGGCTCCCCAGTTCAGGAGAGACAGAGAACTGCTGGAGAGAGTCCAGGGGAGGCTGCAAAGCTGCTGAGGGGCCTGGAGCAGCTCTGGGAGGAGCAAAGGCAAAGAGCCCTGGGGCTGAAAGCCTGCAGAAGAGCAGCCCCAGAGGGGAGCTGAGCTGCTCAGCAAGAGCTAAAGGAGCTGTGGGGGGCAAGAGGCTGGGGCCAGACTCTTGTCAGTGGTGCTCAGGGCCAGGACAAGGGGCAAGGGGCACAAAGTGGCAGCCAGGAGGTTGCATCTGAGCAGGAGGAGAAAGTTGTTGTGAGGGTGCTGGAGGCCTGGAGCAGGCTGCCCAGAGAGGTTGTGGAGTGTCCTTGTGTGGAGAGCTTCCAAGGCCAGCTGGGCACTGTGGGCAAGCTGCTGTGGGTGCCCTGCTTGAGCAGGTGGTTGGGCTGAGTGATCTCCAGAGGTCCCTTCCAACCCCACACTGCTGAGATTCTGTGCAAGTACAAGAGCTGAATGATCTCACACCACCAGCAGCATGGACAGGGCAGTGCCCACACAGCCATGCTTCCCTCCACAGCTCCACCCAACCGAGGCAAAGTGCACACCAGCTGGCAGGGGACACAACCATGCTGGCAGCACTGCACCTGCCTTGGCAGACACTAGAGTGTAATTAGAACATTTAACAAAGACTAAGGAGAGTTCTCAGCCAAGTCAGCAGCTGTCAGCAGGCTGATCAGGGCCCAGGGAGCCTTGCTGCTGGCTCTGCCTTGCCAAGGACAGCCCAGCATGGAGGTGACAACCTCTAGAGGGAGATGATGGTCAGGACCCCCAGTAAGCTTCGTAGGCAGGATGATAGAGTGATCTGAGTTGGAAGGGCCCTTAAAGATCACCCAGTGCCAACCTCCCACCAGCCCAGGTTGCCCAAGGCCTCATCCAACCTGGCCTTGAACACCTCCAGGGAGGTTGTGGATCACAGAATGTGATTCTGTGATCCACAATCTCCCTGGGCAACCTGTGCCAGTCTCTCTGCATCCACACTGTAATTTCTTCCTCCTCTCCACTCTCAGTCTCCCCTCTCCCAGCTCAAAGCCATTGTCCTCAGCCTGGCACTCCCAGTCCTTGTACAGAGTCCCTCCCCAGCTCTCCTGAAGCCCTTTCAGCTACTGGAAAACTGCTCTGAGGTCTCCCTTGAGCCTTCTCTTCTCCAGGCTGCACAGCCCCAACTCTCCCAGCCTGTCCCAGTAGGGGAAGTTCTCCAGCCCTCTGATCATCTTGTTGGCTTCCTCTGGACCCTCTCCAGCAGTTCCATGTCCTTGTGTTAGGGACACCAGAACTGGAGCCCATGCTCCAGGTGTGGTCTCAGCAGGACCCATCAGCAGAATTGCCCAGGGCATGTGTGACTGCTCTCCTCTGCACACAGAGGTGGCAGGTGAAGGCTCGGGAGGGAAGGGAGACCCCCTGCAGGGCCATCATTGCCCTCTGCTTCCCTCTGACTTGCAGGAACTGTCCTCTGACTGAAGTGGGGCAGAACTGTCAGGACAAGACAAGGCAGAGATGAAGAAGGCACCAGCTGGTCACCTTCCAAGCCCACCCTAGGACAGCCACAGCTCAGTCCCTGAGAGGAGCATCTGCTGAGCAGGGAATTCAGGAGTCCCTGCTGAGCTTGTGTGTCCTTTTGCTAGAGCCCTGGCTCCTGTCTGCACCACCTCTGGGACCAAAGGATTTTCTGGAGCCTCAGCAGAGCAGGAGAAGACAGGCAGGGTGCAAGAGCAGGGTAGTGCCCCAAAACCTGCAGTTTGCATCCTTCCTGCTGGTAGGGAGCTGGGGATGTGCCGAGGCTCCGTGATGTGCAGCTGAGCTCCAGGGCAAGAGATGGCAACCAGCCCTGGCCAGGAGCACCTTGGATTGCCAGAGCAAATGGCTTGAGGTGACCTCGGCACTGGAGCCGAGTTGCCAGGGCTCCACTGCAGAGCCCCCAGGCACAGAGGGAGGCTGCTCCTCTAAATAAAACTCCTGCGGAGCAGCTAAAGCCTTCAAACTTCCTGCTTCAGTTTCTCTCCCGCGGTAAAGAAAGAAACAATCAATCGTCCTGTGTCAGCAATGCACAAACCCTGAACTCTCAGAGCAGGCTGTAGCAAAGCCCTGCTTGACAAACACAAGCAAAGCCAGCAGAACTTTGTGGAAGACGACGGAAAACTACCAAGAAATCCAGGCTAGAAAATCCCTGCCTCGATTGGCTGCCAGTCAGATCCCCTCCCCTCCTTCCCCCCATCCAGCTGTTCCCTCTTTAACTCCTTCTACCAACAGCACAGAGTGCCCTGACCTGCTCTGCCCTCACCCCCGTGGACCTACCACATCTCCAAGGCCAGTGGGGCAGAAGGCAGCTGCTGTGCCTGAGCCAGGAGGGCTGCAGGAGGTCAGGACCCGCAGGGCATCGCTCTGGAGGCCACAGGGCTGAGGCTTGGTGGCCCACAGCTGGTGAAGCCCTGTTGAGGAGCTGCTGCTGGCTGAGCTGACTCACTCTTGCAGAGCCAGGCAAGGCTGGGAGGCTGGACCAGGGGATGGTTGCAGCAGCTCTCCTGGCAGGGAAACACCAGCAACTGGGGCTTCCCACTTTGTACTCACTTCTGGAGGAGCATCGGTGGAGGAAGACAGCCTTTGATCCCCACCCCCCAGGGTGCACAACTGTCACCAGCTCTCTGCTGGCACCCTACAAGCAGGGCAGGTGGCAGAAGTATTTCCAAACCCTGCCTCTTGTGCTCCTCCAAAGCCAGGCAAGAAAATGAAAGTGGTTTCAGTAGCAGCGACCCTCACCCAGCCTCTGAGAGAGGCTTCAGACCAGCAGGGACAGGTCCCTCTGCCCTCTTCTCCCATTGTGTACCAGCACAGATCTGCTGAGTAAGGGCAGAGGCAGCAAAGAAAACCTTCCTTACACTCACCCAGGCTCTCCTGAAGGATCACAGCAGAGCAACCAAGTCAGGCCATGCCAGGCAGGCCCACTGCAGATGTGCCCACCACCAAGGGGCTCATGCTGTACCCCTCTGTCTCTAAGAGGAAGCAGCACCTCACTTCCACAAGGGCAACAGGGGAAGATCCCAGGATAACTCAGGTCCTTCTTAGAGTGAAGGGCCCAAAACTCAACCTAGGATTTGAGCTGTGGTTGAGCACAGGAGGACAATCCCTGCCCTGCTCCTGCTGGCCACACCATTGCTGATCTAGGCCAGGCTGCTGGTGGCCTTCCTGGCCACCTGGGCACACTCTGGCTTCTCTTCAGATGCTGTCAGATGAAGCAGCAGTGGGATCTAACCATCACACCCAGAAAGATCACCTCTCCAAAACACCCTCTTCACACAACCTCCATCTCCTACCACATGGCTCCTTGAGCTGGAGCCTTGCTCTGAGCCACTGCATTGTCTTTATTCCCTCAGTCTGGTTGAAGGGAACCACAGCTGCAACAACTACACAAATTCCTCCTTTTGGTGAAGCAGTTGATGAAATAAAGGCTCTTAGATCCTGAAATATTCATCCCTGAGTGCTCCAGAGTTTTAGCAGGTATTTATATCTGCCCTCCCTCTGCAGAGTCAACCCAGGACACAGCCACTTCCCACAACATAGCTCAGACAGAGAAAGGGAAAAGCAGAGGGACCAGCCTGTGCCTCTTCCACAGAATCCCAGAATGGGTTGGCTTGGAAGGCAGCTTCAAGATCATGCAGTGCCACCCCCCTGCCATGGGCAGGGACAGCTCCCACCAGCCCAGTTTGCTCAAGGCCTCATCCATTCTGGCCTTGAACATCTCCATGCCAATGTGGGGCATCCACAACCTCCATGCCAAACTCATCTCTGGCCAGGAGACTTCTTCTGCCTGGAGGTTACCTCCTCCCAGCCCCAGCACAGCATCCTGAGCACTCACTGGGGCAGGACAAGCACCTTGGTGCAGCAGCAGCCAGTGGCTTCCACTGGTGTTGGCTCACAGGGGATTTGTTCTGCTTACTAAAGCAGTGGTGGTAGAGGAGAATCACCAAACTGGAAGGCAGGAAAGCAACTAAATCTCATTCCGCAGCAGGAGACCCTGCAAGGCTGAGCACTCTAGGGGGAATGGGGCCATCAAAGACCCATCAACACCCCAAACCCACCCCAGAAGGTGCCCAGAGGCTCAAACAGACATTAAGCTTCCCAAGCTGGTGACACACCCCAGTTCCTGGGAATTTCTCAGTCCCCAGGAGGCTCCTTGCACTTTCTCACAGTGGACGCAGCTCCCAAAGTGCTCTGCCAGCTGAGATGTGCTCCAGCAGCCAGGGAGAGACGAAGCTGTGGGTTTTAATGAGGAGTTCCCAGGAGAAAGCTAAACTCTGCTAATGAGAAGCCTGAGAGGGAAAAAAAAAAAAAAAAAAAAAAAAAAGAAAAAAAAAAAATACNGAAGCCTGGCCCCAGCTGCATGGAGTTCACCCAGCAGCAGGGTTCTCCTGGCAGCCAGCAAGCCACACAACATGCTCTCAGACTGCAGCTTTCCCTGCAGCTGACTCTGTCCTCACCTCCTCTGAAACAGAGCTTGCCTGTCTCAAGGCAGAGGTGAAGGGTGAGAGGCTGCAGGGCAGGGTGAACTTGGAGGCAACACTCTGCAAGCACAGCTGCTTGCAAAGGATGCAAGTGGAACAGAGAGCATAACCCTCTGTCCTCCTCTGGCCACCAGGAGCCCACACGTGGGACAGAAGCAACCCAAAAGCTCCTGCAACATGCCCCAAATTCTGGCTTTGATGACCATAGGAAGTTGAGGAGGCTTGGAGAGGCTGAAATCCCTGGCAGGAGAAAGAGGGAAGCTGTCAAGACTGGGGAGGGAACCAGGAGAAGGGCAGAGTAACACCTGGGACAGATGCACCTTGAAAGTTCCTGCAACATGCCCCAAAGTCTGACTGTGATGACTGAAGGAAGTTGAAGAGAGCTGGAGAGTGGAATCCCTGGCAAGGTTTGGCTCAGGAAAAGGAGGGCAGCAGAGCCTTGAAGGGCTTTGCCTGTCTGAAGAGATGGCTCAGTGGAGCTGCTGCCTGAATGCCAGGTGGCACCCATTTGGAAGAAGCAAGCCTTGCACTAGCTCCAAGGCAGCAGGGTCCTCAGCTGATGGACTGGAGGCACTTCTTGGTCTTCATGCCCAATCCTCAAAGCAGCAGCAGCAGCTGGAAGGTTTGCCCTGAGAAAACAGCAGCGTGGGGCAGTAGCTTTCATGTCCCTTCATGGTTCCAGTGTTGTAAGCCACCAGTTTCCAGGAGAAAACCAGTTTGGCTGGCAGAGCCTCATGTGGAAGAGGCATGTTGAGACAGCAGCATTCCCAAAGGCTCCTTTGCTAATGAGCAGCTTCCCAAAGCTCTGCCACGGCAGTGAGAAGAGCCCTGGGGATACGAACAGGAGAAGCAGGAAGAGTACTTAAAGGAGGTCAGCAAAGTCCAGGTTCCAGCTTTGTTCAAATGTCAGGAGGAGTCTGCAGGCTCTGGATCCACAAGCTCTGAGGAAGGACCAAGGTGTCTGCAGGCTCTGGATCCACAAGCTCTGAGGAAGGACCAAGGTGTCTGCAGGCTCTGGATCCACAAGCTCTGAGGAAGGACCAAAGTGTCTAACCCTCAGAAGCACCTCCTGTGCCTGACCAAGGTTACCAGGGTGCAGGGCCCAGGTGAGCTGCCCACCAGCAATGGGACCTCTTCAGAAATGAGAGCAGAGGCGTTGGGAATGTGCCACACTGGCACTCAAAGGCATGAGATCATCTGGCTGGCAAGAGAACAACCCAGGAAGGTCTCTCGGCAGCTGCAGCCCTGAGGACAGCCACCTGCACATCCTCAGCTCCCCTCAAGCTCCAAGCTCAACTCCAGGCTGCTCTAATTACCAAGCCCATCTTGCCTCCCCACATGCCAGCATGAGAAGCTTCTGCAGCTGCAACCACAGCTCCCTTCAAAGAAACCAAGTCAGCACAGAGTTGCTGCTGCTGCCACCACTCCTGCCCTCACCTCCTTCAGCACCTCTCTGCCTACCTGAAGGCATTAAGAGCAAACAACACCAAGGATGCCACTAGGTGAGGAAAATTTAGAGCCACAGAACTGTTTGGGTTAGAAAAGCCCTCCAAGATCATCCAGCCCAGCCAGCAACTCATTACCATCAAACCCTGCCCCCAGGTGCCATGGCCACAGGTTTCTGCAACACCTCCAGGAATGGGGACTCCACCATCTCCCTGGGCAGCCTGCTCCAGGGTTTCAGCACCATCACACCAAGGAAGCTTCTCCTCACGTTGAGATGGAAGTTCCTGTGTTGGAGTTTAAATGCATTGCCCCTCATCCTATCCCTGGGCATCACTGCCAAGACCCTGGCTCCATCCTCCTGACACCACCCTGCAGGTGTTTGTAGACACTGCTCAAGTCCCCTCTCAGTTTTCTCTTCTCCAGACTAAACAGTCCCAGGGTTCACAGCCTTTCTTCACAAGAGAGATGCTCCAGTCCCTCCATCATCCTCACAGCTCTTTGCTGAACTCTCTCCCTGTCCCTCCCTGCCTTAAGGCAGCTCAGAAATCTTCTGAGGAGCCTCTGAAGGGTCAGTACTGGTAGCCATCTTCCCTGGCTGGCAACGCAGAAAGGGGAATCATAGAATGGTAAGGTTCGAAGGGACCTCAAACATCATCTAGTTCCAACCCCCTGCCATAGGCCCCTCCACTAGAATAGGTCACTTAAGGCTTCATCCAACCTGGCCTTGAACACCTCCAGGAAGGAAGCATCCACAGCCTCCCTGTGGGCAACCTGTGCCAGCATCTCACCACCCTCACTGTAAAGAACTACTTTGGGCTGAGGGGAGAGCAGGTCAGGGGGCAGGCAGCAAGGGAGGCTGGGGACACAGGTTCAGATGTGGCAGAGCAGTGATGCCTCCAGCACCCATTCTCAGCACAGAAAGCTCTATCCTGTTGAGCATGGAGAAGAGAGAATCCCACAGCAACCACAGCCCTGCCAGCAGCAGCAATGAAGGCCTGATGGAACCCAACCACGAACCCAGCAGGGCTCAGGGAGACACCAAACCCTTGGGCACAGCCCCTTCATGAAGCAAGCTCCTTTAAACCTCCTGGTGTGCCGGGAAGGCAGTAGGAGACACCAGGAGCATCTCCTGTGTGTGCAGGAACCCAAGGGCAAACACCTCCAGCAACACAAAGCCAAACCACACCCCAAAGGCAACCTCTCCTCTCCCAGCTGAACTGGGCACACTGGTGAACAGCTTCATGCTGGAGATGTGAGCAGGACACAGTACAGACCTCCAAACCTCCACTGACACGAGGCCAGCAGGAGGTGCAGAGATGTCAGGGGGTACAGCAACAAGAGGGAGAGGATTTACCACCAATGTAGCCAAGGTGCCACAGAGGAGCTGGAAGATGATGTTCCTCACTACTACTGTTAGACCAACTCATTGCAAATCATGAAACCACAGAACTGTTTGGGTGGGAAAAGCCTTCCAGGATCACAGAATCATAGAATTAATCAGGTTGGAAAAGACCTTTGAGATCATCAAGTCCAACCTATCACCCAACACCACTGAATCAACTAAATCATGGCACACCTTTTTTTAAACCCCTCCAACTATGGTGACTCCACCACCTCCCCAGGCAGCCCATTCCAATGCCAGTCTCTCTTTCTGTGAAGAACTTCTTCCTAACATCCAGCCTAAACCTGCCCTGGCACAGCTTGAGGCTGTGTCCTCTTGTTCTGTCCCTGGGTGCCTGGCAGAAGAGACCAAGCCCTGCCTGCCTATAAACTCCCTTCAGGTAGCTGTGGAGAGCACTGAGGTCTGCCCCAAGCCTCCTCTTCTCCAGCCTGCACACCCCCAGCTCCCTCATCCTCTCCTCACAGGGCTGAGCTCCAGGCCCCTCACCAGCCTTGCTGCCCTTCTCTGGGCATGTTCAAGCACCTCAACATCTTTCTTAATCTGAGGGCCCCAGAACTGGACACAGGACTCAAGGTGTGGCCTAACCAGTGCTGAGTTCAGGGGCAGAAGGATTTCTTTGGTCCTTCTGCCCACACTACTCCTAATGCAGGCCAGGGTGCCACTGGTGTTCTTGGGCACCTGGGCTCACTGCTGATCATCCAGTCCAACCAGCAACCCAGCACCACCACGGCCACCAACCCCTGGCCCCAAGTGCCATGGCCACACCTTTCTGGAACACCTCCAGGCACGGGGACTCCACCACCTCCCTGGGCAGCCTGTGTCAGACCCTGACCACTCTGCCAGCAGACATTTTTCCTCTTGGAGGAAGCTGAGAGGCAACAATGGAGGAGGGAGCTCAGAGGAAGACCTCTTGCCCACTGGCTCCGAGGGAGAGGCACACACCCTTAGTGGAGTGAACAAAGACATCTTGCCCAGGTGTGTCAACCTCAGGTCTCAGCAGTGCGTTTCAGACAACAAAGGCTTGCTATACTTCCTCTTTGGGCAAAACTGGTGGTGAAGTGGATGTTCTGTGGCCTCCTTGGGTGCTCTTCTTGATCCCAAGAGGCATTAACTCTGTGCTGCTCTTCTCTGGGATCTTCTGGTTCGTTGTTGTTGCCAACTTCTGTGCCCTTTTTAAAGGGCAACAGTTCTGTTGGATTTGAAACTAAAACCCAGCAGACTCTCCCTGAAGGGAGGCTGCTCCCTAGCCTCAGGTGAGAGAAGGAGAGAAACTGGCCTGAAATTGTGCCAGGGGAGAGTTAGGTTGGAGAGGAGGAAAAAAGTCTTTGCTGCCAGAGCAGTCAGGGTCTGGTCCAGGCTGCCCAGGGAGGGGGTGGAGTCCCCATGCCTGGAGGTGTTCCAGAAAGGTGTGGCCATGGCACTTGGGGACAGGGTTTGGTGGCCATGGTAGTGCTGGGTTGCTGGTTGGACTGAATGAGCTTGGAGGCCTTCTCCAACCCAAACCATTCTCTGATTCTCTCTGGGATGTCACAAAAAGTGAGATGGGTGGCCAGAAGACCTCAAAGTGGAAGAATTTCAGTTGAAGTGCAGGAGGGAATGGGCTGGAAGGACATCTCTTGGGATGTCTCATACCTGGAGAGCACGAGACAGGGTTGAGAACCTGTGGGTGATGCTCTGTGAGCAACTCCACACTCCCACCTCTGTCTCACAGCTGAGCTTCAAAGCACCACACTGTGCTTTGAGAGATGAAATTAGATCCCTTCTTCCTGGGATGAAAAGGAGATTCAAAGCTGTCTGCTGCCTTTGAGGCCTGAAAGGCAAAACGCTGCTGCTGGAGGATGCCAGTGTGGAGGGGGCCATGGGCCACTTCAGGTGGCCCTGCAGGGCTTGTGGGGCCAGCACAACACAGGCAGAGCCATGGGGAAGGAGCTGGGAAGACCCTGCTGAGCCTCTCTCCTTTGGTCTCACCCACCCTGGGCTATTGCTTGCTGCAGGAACAAGCCTCTCTTGCCTTAAATTCTCCTTGGCAAAAGGAAGCAAGGCAGGCACAGCTCCAAGGGGCAATTAAGGAAAACCAACAGCAATCAAGAGCTTGGGCCCATCTGGGATGGAAGGAGAGAGAAAGATTCCTCTTGCCATTAGGCCTGAGCCTGGGGAGGCTGCAGCCTGGCAGAGCAAGGGGGAAGCAGAGGCCCCAGGCTCCTCCTCCTCTCCCAGGGCTTAGGCTTGGCACCAGCCCAGCTCCTGGCACAGCTGCTGCTGGGAGCTCTTCCTGTGAACCAGCAAACTTCTGAGAGCCCAAGCCCACACTGCCACGCTCTGCAGTGTCCCTGTCCCACCCCAGAGCACCAAGAAGGCCCTTCCTGAAGCTGCCAGCTACACTTAAGGCACCAGGAGCTCAGCCTCCCAGTGAGGTGGTGGGCAGCAGGGCACCACAGGCTTGTGCCAGCAGCTGCCAGGCTCTGTTCAGAGGGAGGAACAGACTCTCATGTAAAGCTGAGCTGCTCCTGTGCCTCAGGACAGCAGCTCCTGCTCCACAGCCCAGCCAGCAAGCCTCGTGCTCATCTGAGGAGAGCAAGAGAGGTTGCCAAGCGGAGAGGAGCCCTGGCAGCTCCCCACAGCCCCAGAGCTCAGCCTGGGGTCAGGTCAGGGCATGGCCACCAAGCCACTACAGCTACACCACAAACCTGGCAGCAAGGAGGAGGCTGGGCATGGAGGCTCCTCCAGAGCCAGTGCCACCAACCAGCACGCCCTGATAGCTCTGCTAGTGACAGGAGAAGGCAGAGGGCAAACCTGAATCTCCTTTCTCCTGCCTCACATCTGCAGCCCCTCCAAAGGACACAGATGCCAGAAGAGGACCTCAAGGCACAAAGTGACATCCCAGAGGAGTGGGGTGTTGGGAGCTGGCACCCCCCACCCCTTTCCACCAAGGCCTTGGCTGCACACATGATGTCCAAGGGCAGTCACACTTACTGCCAGCTGCTGGAGAAGCCAGGCAGGAAGGCTTGGCACAGCCCCAGGTCCCTCCATGCTTTACTGACCTGGCTTGGAGCAGGGCTGAGAGCTTGCCCAGCTGGGCTGCCTGAGCCACCATGGAGAGCACAACCTTCAGAGAGCAGCAAAGCCACCCAAGCTCACAGATGGCTCCAGCCTCTTCTGCTTGTGGCTCAGCCGCAGCTCCTCCAGCTCTGTTGCCCTCACCAGGTTATGCCAGGTCAAGCAGATGAATGCCAGGCTGCACAGAATTTGCTGCTGCTGCATCAGCTGTGGCTTTGAGAGCTGCTGTGGTGCTGCTGCCAGCAGGTTTTGCTCTCCCTACAGGCTCGGGGAGGGGAGAAAGGGGAAGAACAAGGCGGGAGAAGCTGCCTGAGGTGCCACTGGCACTAAGGGCAGGGGAAGCAGCATCTCCTCCACGCAGCAGGGGGAAGCAATCCCTTCTGACACATGGTGGGGAGCCTGCAGCAGGGCTGCCCCTTGCTGTCAGAGCTGCTGAACCACAGAGGTTGCCATGCTGCAGAGACAGGGGAGGGCATCAGCAGTCAGATGAGGTGGGCACCACTGGGGGAGGGAGATGATCAGAGACTCGGTATCATGGAATTGTTTTCCTTGAAAGAAACCCTTAAGGTCATCCAGTCCAATCCTTAGCCCAGCACTGCCATGGCCCTCAGCACCACATCCACAGGGCTCTAGAGCCCCTCCAGGCATGGAGACTCCACTATCAGTGCCCTGGGCAGCACTGCCTTGTTCTGCAAATCCCAGAGTGCCAGCAGGGTGGGGTTGGAAGGGAACTCTGGAAATCATCCAACCCAAAGCCCCTCCTGTTCAAGCAGGGCACCCACAGCAGCTTGCCCAGCAGCACACTGCCCAGATGGTCTTGGAAGCTCTCCACACAAGGACACTCCACAGCCTCTCTGGGCAGCCTGCTCCAGGCCTCCAGCACCCTCACAACAAACAACTTTATCCTCCTGCTCAGATGGAACCTCCTGGGTGCCACTTTGTGCCTACTGCCCCTTGTCCTGTCCCTGGGCACCACTGACAAGAGTCTGGCTCCAGCCTCTTGTCCCCCACAGCTCCTTTAGTTCTTGCTGAGCACTGCAAGAATCTCAGGAGAACAAACCCTGCCCTTGGGTCACAACCACCCCAGGAAGGCTCCAGCCTTGGGGCAGAGTGGCTGGAAAGTGCCCAGCAGGTAAGAACCTGGGGGTGTTGATGGAGAGAGATGAAGATGAGCCAGAGTGTGCTCAGGTGGGCAAGAAGGGCACCAGCAGCCTGGCTTGAATCAGCAATGGTTTGGGGAGCAGGAGCAGAAGCAGGGCAGAGATGGTGCCTCTGGACTGGGCACTGGGGAGGCCACAGCTTGAGGCCAGTTTTGGGCTCCTCATTCCCAGAAGGACACTGAGAGGCTGTAGCAGGGCCAGAGAAGGGCAACAGAGCTGGGGAAGGGTCTGGAGAAGAGGACTGGGGAGGAGCAGCTGAGGGAGCTGGGGGTGTTGAGCTGCAGATGAGAAGGCTGAGGGCAGAGCTCATTGCTCTCTGCAGCTCCCTGAGAGGAGGCTGCAGCCAGGTGGGGTTTGGGCTCTGCCCCCTAGCCTCAGGTGAGAGAAGGAGAGGAACTGGCCTGAAATTGTGCCAGGGGAGGGTTAGATTGGACATCAGAAGAAACTTATTCACTGGAAGTGTTCTCAAGCCCTGGGCCAGGCTGCCCAGGGTGATGGTTGAATGCCCATCCCTGGAGGTGTTTCCAGGAGGCAGAGCTGTGGAGCTGAGGGCCATGGCTCAGCCCCAGCCTTGATGGAGTGACAGAATAGTTGGCCTGGATGGATTTTAGGTCTTTTCCAATGAAACCATCTATGCATCTGAGATTGGCATTCAGAGAGCTACCAGGAACTCTGAGCATCCAGACACCAGCACCTGGCCACAGGGCAGCACAGAACCTCCTCTGTCTGCAATCATCAGCCAAAGGGCTGGCACTAAGTTTCTAACTCCTCACCTACACCACATTAGGTCCTTCAGTGCTAGCAAGGAGATTTATCACAGTACCACCAAGGTCGGAAAAGACCTCAAAGATCATCAACTCCAACCTGTTACCACAGACCTCAAGACTAGACCATGGCACCAAGTGCCACATCCAAACCTGCCTTGAACACCTCCAGGGACAGCAACTCCACCACCTCCCTGGGCAGCCCATTCCAGTAGGGAATGACTCTCAGTGAACAACTTTCTCCTCACCTCCAGCCTAACCCTGCCCTGGCACAGCTTGAGACTGCGACCTCTTGTTCTGGTGCTGGTTGCCTGAGAGAAGAAAGCACCCTCCTCCTGGCCACAACCACTCTGCAGGTAGTTGTAGACAGCAAGAAGGTCTCCCCTGAGCCTCCTCTTCACCAGGCTAAACAATCCCAGCTCCCTCAGCCTCTCCTCAGAGGGCTTGTGCTCAAGGCCTCCCAGCCTCAGCAGCTCAGGTCATCAGGACTCCTCTCCCCTTTCTATAGCAGCTGCTACCTGAACAGGATGAAGGTTCAACCTCCAGGACACGGTCAGAGCCAGAGAGGAGATGAAACAGGAGCTAAGCAGGAGCTGAAGCAGACACTCAGCCCTTGCAAACAGCATTCGTGCCAAAGGCAGCTCTGCCACCTCCCCCTCCAACCCGGGAGCCCTGCCTGAGGACACTTGGTGCCTGGCACTGCCCACACACAAGCTGAGAGGCAGGAGGCACTGAACTCCATGTCCCCTGCTACCATAGAAGCCTCCCAAATGTAGGAAGCAATCCCATGGAGCTGCCCTTCAGCCCAGCTGCAGAATCAGCAGCCGGGGCACCACTGGAAGAGCTCAGAGACCTGGGCATGGTGATCCTTCAAGGAAACCCTGATCACCTCTCTCCAGGTGCCACTGGGATGGCCTTGGAGAAGCAGAGCACAGCCTGCTCTGAAGGACCTAAACGTGGAGGCAGAGAAAGGAACCCTTCGGAGCTAGGAAGGTGGGAAAGGGAGAAGGAAGGAGCACTGCTGGGGCCGATGCCTGTGGTTACCTTCTACAACAAAGGCTCAGCAGGGAGGGGAGGAGGCAAGGAAAAGGAGAAAGAAACTCAACTCATTAAGCTGCTCTCTCATGTGAGGAGCTGCTGACAGCTTCGGCAAGAAGAGTGGGCTCTTGAGACCCAAGGACATTCGATTCCTCCCCCCCTTCAGCTACCCACACCCCAGCTATGTTTGAACAACCACTTCACAAGCACCCCCTGCAGAGAAAAGCAAGCTGGCCCTGGAGAGCTCTGCTGCTTCTTGTCATTCCTGTCTTTAAGCCAATTAAGGAATTACTTTTCAAGTGGTCTACCTCAAAAGAATCTGAACCCTCTGGAGAACAGAGCTGGGCAGGGGCAAGGGGGCCATCTGGAGCCACAGACACTGCAGTGCCTGCTGGCTCTGTGCTGCTTCTCTGCAAACATCTCAGCCACTCCACCCCAGCCCCCTCAGCTCCATTCTGTAACAGCCTTCAGCAGCTGCCCTTCCTTCCTGCTTTTCTCACCTCAAAAGCAAACCTTGTTGCCATCAGGCAGTGCCATCCTTCTGCCTGTCAATGTCTGCCCAGTGCTTTAAGAAGTTACCATGGGAAATGCCTCTGCCTTGGCTTCCCAGACAGCAAAGTGTGGCCCCCATGGTCTGTCCTTTCACTCTGATCTCATAGATCAGTGGGTTGGGTTGGAAGGGACCTTCATGATCAGCCAGAGCCAATCTCCCCTGCCATGGGCAGGAACACCTCTTACCAGCACAGGCTGCTCAAGGCCTCATCCAGCCTGGCCTCCAACACCTCCAGGGAAGTTGTGGATCTGTGGAATGTGATCCTATGATCCACAACCTCCCTGGGTGACCTGTGCCAGTCTCTCCCCACCCTCACTCCAAACAATTTCTTCCTCCACTCTCAGTCTCCCCTCTCCCAGCTCAAAGCCATTGTCCCTCAGCCTGGCACTCCCAGCCCTTCTCCACAGTCCCTCCCCAGCTCTCCTGCAGCCCCTTCAGCTACTGGAACGCTGCTCTGAGGTCTCCCAGGAGCCTTCTCCTCTCCAGGCTAAACAAGCTCAACTCTTCCATTGTGGCCTCACAGCACTGCTGTGACCTCCTCTGGCCCTGCTCCAACAGGTCCCTGTCTGTGCTGAGACTCCTCATTTGCCCCTCCCTGTAGACAAACAGCTGTGGGTAAGGCAGCAGGAGAAGCCTCAACCCTGCAGCAGGGAGGGTTAAAGAGGACCCTGTCTGCTGCAGTTGGTGGCACAGGTCTTCTGGCAAGTCCCAGTGCTCCATGGGTCATGCACTAGGCAACACCAGGGCTGGAAGGTCTCTCCTCCTCGGTGTCCCGCAGAATCAGGAAGCATTCTGGGGGCATGAGGAAGAGCACACTCTTCCACACAGCAGGGCAAGGGAGGATCTCC
>VWYK01109158.1:0-30720 GCA_013399775.1 Semnornis frantzii
ATTTTAAACCCCTTAAACTTTTGCATGGTAATTTAGAAGTTGCTACTTCAAGCTATGAATCTCATAATTGGGCATATCTCATATTAATCTTTGTATTGTTTTCCCCTACTAATGTCAGTTACTGGCAAATTTGGTTACTGGAAATGAGGTTTCATAGTTGCTGTTCAAAAATCCTGCCTATGTCTGAAGCAACAGAAGCAGAGCAGTCAGTACCTCTCGCCGTCTCCATGTAGTTAAACTATTCCTTTGCCTCCTCTTTTTTTAAGCTTTCCTCTTTAGTTGGTATGTCAATTGAGAAAACACAAGACTCTTCCATTAGCTTACACAATACTATAAGGTGGAACATATAGCCTGAACAGGCAACAACTTCCCAGTTGAAATATTAAACTTGGCCACTTTATTTACTAGCTACTTATATAGTGTATAAATGATCAGATGTGTAATTAAGTCAGCTTACACTATGCTACTTTTTACATTGTATGTTTAACATACAATGTAGAATGAGCAGTTCAGCATTCAGGGGAATGCAACAAAATACCTGAATGTTTTTAATTTTGATTTAGACATCTGAGCTAGGCTCTGATGTGGGTCATTTGCCTCAGCCCGGACTGTTACAATTTTCTGGATTTTTTTTGTTCTTTGTTTCTGCTTTGTTCTGGTCCTTTTTTGTTGTTCTTCCAGCTTTCTTTTTTCCTCAAGTGTACTCCTGGTGGAAAAATAAACTAAGGCTGAGTTTAGTTTAAATCAAGAGCAAGACTTGAGCAGAAGAGATTCAAGAGAAAAACAAGGTTGGCCTAAGATGACAGAAGATACATGCTGTTTTAAAGGATTTCAGGCACATCCTGGGGAATGGCAATCCTTTTCCTGTGGTTGTTCTGAGAAAAATGCACTGTTTCTTGTAACAATCATAAATATTCAGTTATATATTTAAATATCTTAAAGGTTATAGTATAATTAAGACATTCTATTAATAGACTAAGTCATGGTTTTGCTGCATGGAAGAACTAGCTACATAGGTGGAAATACAAAAGTCTACTCTTACACTGTATCTAAAATGTAGAATCTCATCACTAGTCACCTTATGGCTTGTAGCCGTCGTCTCGTGCATTCTGTGCTTTTGGGTGATTTAAAGTCTCCAAAGCCTGGGAGATGTGAATTTGTACTTGAATGTCTCAATTGAGGTCTGCATCTTGGAGAGGTATATGGCCAGCGTGTTTCTTTCAACTTTTTTTCGTCCTCCTGAATGTCCTTCAAAATCTTCCCTCTATTTGAGGGAATATATGGAGTACGAAGATCAAAAGGTTCACAGACTGTAAGGTGCTTCACTTGTTTTTGTTGCAGGAGCCATTCCTCAAATTTTTGGTGTAGTAGATCAAAATCTGGAACACTTGATTTGGTTTTTGGTTTATGTTCTGTTTCCTTTGGGTCAATGCACTTGTGTTTCTTCTTTCTATTGGCAGTTGTTAAAGCCAGTCTGCTGCTGGGTAGAGACGAATTACGAAGCAACTCCTCAGCTCTCATTCTGATCCTGATTTCTCTATAGAGCTCTTCTTCCTTTAGCTTGTCCTTAAGAGCTGAACTATAAACATATTTAGGAACTGGTTTTGCTTTGAACAGTTTTTTCTTTTCAGGTGCAGAAAGGTCTCTTAGTTGCATTTTCCTAATTTCATTTCTTTGCTTCTCTCGTTCAATGAATTTAAATGGCTTCTGAGAAGCCAAGAGCTTGATTTTGCTTCTCTCTTTCACAGACCTCCTGCGTTCTTCGTTTCGTTGCACAATTTCATGGTAGAGTGGAAGGAAGACGGCAGCAGGCACTGGATTAGCTCGGAATTTTTTCTGACACTCTGCTTCTTCCTCTAGTTGCTTCTTCAGTAAGTTATTTTCCATTTCAATCTGTGACTTGGATTTGATGTTCTGTTCTTTTTTTCTAGCTTCTCTGATAGTCATTTGGAAAGGCTTGGGCACAGTAATCTTTGGTGACCATGCTTTCTGCTTCTTACGTACCATTCTGACAACAGGTGAGCTTGGCAAGCTGTTTTTGATGCAGGAGATGTAGTCTTCGACAGAGAACCCATCCCACATTTTTTCAATCCTTTCCCTAGCAAATGTGGATGATCCTGTTTCACTACTGCTTTCTTCAAATGCTAATTCTCTGTCAGACCCATCAGACAGACTTGATCTTAAGGCATCACTTAGGTCAGAGTCTGAAAAGTATTTGTGCAAATTTAAAGGCCGATATGAGCTCTTCTCCCAAGTTGGCCTTTGAAAGGGAAAATAAAGTTGGTTTGAGTCCTGTCTGACACTCATGTAAAGCCAGAAACTTCTACTTTAAGATACTATCATTAGAAACAAAACTGAATGGCACTGGTAAAGTGAGGAGGCAGCAAGGGGGAAGAGAAGGGAAAAGAGAAGCACATTGGGCACTCACACCAGACCAGTTTTTATGTATGTGCTAATCATAAACAAGTCAGCTCTTCCTAAGGAAGGACACTGTGCTTTACTGGATATGTGACTTGGACTGCTGCACAAACATGTAAATTTCACAACCACTTATCAAGGTGAATAAGCTTTTTTTTATTATTATTAAAACTAACATTTCTGTAATTTCTGCTTATAGGAAATAGGAAGGGTAACACTTTCCAGCCCCAGGGGAAAAAACCAAAACACAAGACCCTGCTGTTTTACAGATGTCTGCAAAGCATTTAAGGATCTTCAGCTAAAAGGTACCACTAAACTTACCTACAACATGCATTAGCATCAGCACTTCTCTTGTCCGAGGGTTGTACTCCTTTTAAATACAGTTTATTCTGATTCATACTTTCTAATTTTGCCATGCTTTCCAGGTGAGCATTCTTCAGCTCTTCCAGCTTCAAGTAATACTCTTGATTTGAATTGTACATTTTGGTTAAGTCTATCCACTTGTCAGAGTCTCGATTTAGAGAGCTGGTCTGATCTTTGTTGGTATTTGTATCCAAATCAAAACTGTCCTAGAAGAGATGTTTGTAAAGATTTCTGACTGGTGGAAAGGATGAGCAAGGTTCTTAATTAATGTTGCTTTGTCGTGATTAAGGCTAATGAGTGACACTGTAACACCAGAGATACAAATGCTAATGCAGCTACATGGAATAATCTTATTTCATAGTAACATATATCCTAAGGGTCCTCCTTAAAGCATATAAAAGCCTTAAGTCTGGCCCTGTACCAGTATATTTATACCAGGAAATACGATCAAAAGGATGTGACAAAAAAATGTTTTGTAAAGTGTAACAACTTCTTGATTACTACAAGATCCCTCAAAAACCCTTTATTTGAAAATAAACCAACAGAACCTTCTCTGCCTCCCATTTCCATAAGCATACAAAAAAGTCATTAGGTATCATATATATATAAATGTTCGGTCCTATTTCCATAGCTTACTGTGCAACAACAGGGATTCTGCACAGCTGGAGTTAAAGTACTGTTCAGCAGCTGGTGACAGCTGCGTGCAGGCAAGTACATTCTTTGAACGTTTTGAAAGCTGACACAAGTTAGGGAAGTTATTAAAACCAGGTTAGTCTGTGTTACAGAGGCTCCCTTTATGTTATTTTTATGTACCACGTTAAAAAAAAATGAAAAAATGAGACTAATACTTTTCCACATAGAAGTGTTTCAATAAGCTTTGACATCCTAAAAACAAATCATGTATGTTTACTGTTTTCACTGCGAAAATCTATACCTTATTTCCCCTGTGGTGTACTGACGTAAACAGCGTAAGAATTACACGATCAAAGAGGCAAATTGAAAAAGCTGTTATACCACACCCAATGAAACCCACTTCCTGGCGCTTCCTAATATGCTCTGACACTCTGTGTAAACCTCCTGTTTCAGTTCTCGACCCGCAGACCCCTCCAAGCCTCTTGCTCGGACATAAGCTCTCCAGACGCCGGGGCTCAGCGCCAAGCTCATTAAGAGATCGGCGCTGCCGCGGGTCCATCTGTCGGGTTTTTCTACATCTGTCCGCGTGTGCGTGGGCCAAGCTCAGGCCTCTCGCGTCCCCAAGTTGCCCAACAACGTCCAACGCCCGCTGGGGCCCGGGGAACTCCCCTCTACACCCTCTGGCCCAGGCAGTACCTGAGCTGCGGCGGGCGGTGGTCCCCGCTCGTAGAGCGCGGCGGGGGCCCGGGTGCGCGGGTCGAGCGGAGTGCGGAGGCAGGAGGCGGCCAGCCGCGCCGCTCGGTGCGCAGCCTCCATGGGGCCCGTTCCCCGGGGTCGGCGGGCAGGCGGACGGCGAAGCAAGGCAGGAAACAAACGAGCCCCAGTGCCGCGGGCGACTCTCCAGCTCCGCCTCCGCGATGCAGCTGAAGGCGGGCGTTGAGCGGAAGAGGAGGGATTTAGCCGCCGCCCGTGGTGTGAGTCTGATTATGTGTGTTGCAGGGGGCGGCGGGCAATGCGACTCAGGGCGGGGAACGGGGTCTACCCGTCACAGGTCGGCCTGCGGGCTAGGCGAGTGCCCTGGAGCCAACGCGACCCCTCTCCCAGCCATGCTCCAGTCCTCGTGCAGCGCTGTGTCCTGGAGTGCCAGAGTCTGGGGCTACAGCTCGACTGCATCATCTCTGCATCTTCAGCACTTGCTTACTTCTGTCTGTAGGAATTTTTTTCTGGATTTTAGTCAGACCTTTCAATTTTCTCCTTGACAAGCCCACATTTTTTTGCTTCTGAAATTATTGAATAATCTTTTTCCATCTTAAACTCCATACTTCAGATAAGCGATTACAGGAAAAGGGTAACCCAGGATCAACAGGAATGTTTTTCTACCTCTACAGTGAGGCAGTAATTCTGAACCTATTTATTGTAGTACACTGAAGACATTTTTATGTAAAGATACAGAGGAAAATATTACATCAGGTAAGTAGTTGCAAGTCTTGTCAAGAATTGAAAGCTTGCAAGGGTGGGTAAGGAAAGCTTTAATCAAAGCTAGAAACTAAACTGAGAGGTTGTTGCTGGATGTAATTCTGTGAGGTACCATTTTTAATATAAAAATAGGCAATAAGTAATTAATGCAGAGCACTAATGCCTAAATGGATCATTTAATTCATTAGTATTTAAGTTATCCTGAATGCTTTACTTAGCAGGGTCATAGTTAAGTGTTTCAGCAATAGCTGGTCAACAAAGTGATGGAAGCTTCCTCAAAAGCTACAGCTCCAACCAATCAAATAGAAATGAGAGTCATGAAAGAACTAGTGCCCTCTGAACAGAGGATTCTAGTCTAGTTTGAAATTTCATGCTGAGAATTGAAAGTTGAAAAAATGTTCATTTTGCATCCTGTGGTTTAAGCTAAAGAACAAGTTAAATTAACAATCGCGGGGCAGCTGGGATTTCCCTGGTGTCAGAGAATCCCCTACAGCTCACCCAAACATGACTGCAGGTTCTAATGGAGTGACATGTACATGGGTGCCCATTTCCTTCAGGTATTAACAATGACTTGTTTTAGAAAAGTGTAATTTGATTATGAAATAGCATACTTTTTGACCTCTTTGCCAGTTTGGGGAAAACAAAAAGTAATTTGAGGGGTGGAAGGTGTTTGTGGACAACTTAAGATGTCCTGAACTTTCACCCCTGGGGCTTTTCCTGAACAGAACACATAGCTCAACACCACCAGTGTGGAAACAACCAACAGAGAACAGTCAGAACTGGAACAAAGGAAGTTCTACCTCAACATCAGGAAAAACTTTACTGTGTGACAAAGCACTCCAAGAGGCTGCTCAGAGAGGTTCTAGTATCTCCGCCTCTAGATACTTTCAAAACCTACCTAGATGTGTTCCTATGTGACCTTCCCTAGGTGATCCTGCTTTGGCAGGAGCACTCAACTAGATGAACTCCACTGGTCCATTCCAACACCTACCCTTCTATGACCTTAAAGGAGATGCTAAACATTTCAGACCTAAGTACAAGCATGTAGTACTGAAAAGCAAACAAAGTTTATCTTACTTCTAGCAAAATTACAAAGCAAAGACTCAGGCAGGCTACTGCACATTTATTGATAAACAGCATTTCCTTTGTGGAAACATGGTAAAAGTACACAAGATTTTGTGGGCTTTAAGACAATTCACACAGGCATTTTTGGTGAGGAAATGCATATCCCAAACTACAGGGAAGGAGCTCTAGGGCACGGTTCCCACTTCCTCTGGCCAGCTTACCGAGTGTTCACCTGCAAAGAAGAGACCAGTCAGCAAGCTGTTAGAAGTCCACAGGATACATGACAGTTATTTCTCCTCGAGGAGATCAGCTTTTCGGTCACTTTTAACTCCTTATTTTAAGGTACAGTATTTATAATGCATTTGATTTTGTTCCAATTGCTGTTATTAAAAGAATGAATTATTTCAGTAGCATGTAAACCAAGGATGCTACACAGTAACTGTACTTGGAAGCACTGCAAATTAGACAGCAAGTATACTGGTGGTTGGTGGGGTGCGGAAAATCAAACAAAGCCCAATGCAAACACTACTCACCACATCATCAATCTTAAGAATACTGCGGACAGTTTCTGTTGCCAGAGTCAATGCACTCAAAGACACGAGCAGTGGCTGCACAACCAACTCTTCCAGGATATTGGAAATACCACCCTGTGAGAACAAGTAGCTTTTACTTTGTGCAAGACAGGATGTAGCAGGACAGCGAACTCTGAACTATCAAAGGGCTTGTACTTTTCTGTCCTCAACAGGAATATTATGCCTTGCTTCCCTGGGCACCTGCTACATTTGTCAATACTATCTTAAACATGGCAACAATTTAAAAGAAGCTATCCCCTTGTGCTACTCCTAACAAACAACTTCCACTGCAGATAAAACTTATGGATTGTTTTGCATCAATCTACTTCTGTAGACCAAAGTTTTTGGACGATATAGAAGTTCCTTGTCCTGTGGGTATGGCATTTCACTATCTGCTATTATCAATACTTAAGAAAAGCTGTTAAAGCCCAAAAAAAGCAAGGTATAAATCACAGACTATTTTGTGTTGGAAGAGACCTTATAGGTCATTCCATCTAATCTCCCTCCAGTGAGCAAGGACATTTTCAAATAAAGCAGGCTGCTCAGAGCCCTGTCCAACCTGACTTGGAATGCTGCCAGGAATGGGACACTTAACATCTTTCTGGGGAACCTGGGACAGCGTTTGGCAACCTTCAGTGCAAATCTTCCATCTTTCTATAAAACCATCACCGCTTGTCTTGTCGCTACAGGCCCTACTAGTCTGTCTCCATCTTTCTTGAAGGGGGCCTCTAAATTCTGAAAGGCCTCAGTAAAGTCTCTCTGGAGTCTTCTCCTCTTGAGGCTGAATAACCCCAATCCTCTCAGCCTTTCATCATGGCAGGGAGGTCCCAGCCCTCAATACTAGTAATCTACCTCAAAGCTAAATCTACAAAGAATACCATCAATGAGACAAAAACTTGCCCTCTCCTTAGCTCAGTCCTAATGCCAAGGACTTTCTATGCCCAAGTGTTTTTTTAAGCTGTATGATGCAAACACAACTCATTACCTTCCTGACATTAATGCCAGCAGTTTTCTCTCCTTGAGCATGTCTATTTCTCAGCTCTGTCACTGTTGAGATAGGGTTGAGACCTGCGTTTTCAGCTAACGTGGAAGGTATGACCTCCAGCGCATCTCCATAGGCCCGGACGCAGTACGAGTCCATGCCCTTCAGTGTGCGCGCATATTCATTCAAGCGCAGTGCCAGCTCTATCTCTGGTGCTCCACCTCCTGCAATTAAAGCTCTAAGGACAGAAACTGAAATCAAAACTCATTTCATGTAAGTGCACAAATGGTTTGTTTTCTACATTAGCAACACCCTAAATTACTCTAACCAAAGGGAGACATTACCTTTTCTTAACTAAGCACCTTATGACACACAAGGCATCATGAATTGAACGCTCAGCTTCTTCTAGAACAAGTTTGTTGGATCCACGTACCACGATGGTTACAGTTTTGCCAGGGTTTGTACAGCCCGTGATCTAAAACATAAATCAAATACTGTGACTGGAAAGAAAAAGTCAGCATTTGCAAGTTCTACAACAGTACCAGCATCTGGGTAAGCAAAACCACCACATTCTCAAGTCGCTGGCTACTCAGGGATTACAAGTAGGTTCTTAAATGTAGAAACTCCAGTAGTAAAAAAAAAAAAAAAAATTACTTTTAATAACTGCTAACTAGTTGATAAGTGTTAAGTAGGTGTTAACATTTTCTAACTCACCTTTATTAGTTTCCCAGAACCGTTCAAGTTGACTTCCTCTGCCAGCTCAGCAGATCCCAGCATGTCAGGAGTAAACTGGTCAATATGAGCAACAGGCTTAGTTCCAATTGTCTGTAAAAATGAAAAAAACCCAGAACTTCAGAACTGGAGCCTGCAGTGAGCAAGTATACACTGTACAGTGATGTTTTGCATAGTACAGTGAAATGCAGGTAGGAAAATGGCTTTCACATCTTTCCAAAATCTTTCTTGAAATAAGACTGCTCCATCGAGCAGGCTTTTTTTTTTTCAGGGAAACATCTATTCTTATGTTAAGTGTTGTAATAAACTTGGCTGGGTATTTAGTTTTGGGGTGACTTTAAACAGCACTACTTCAATGGCCATTTATATTACTCACTTTACCTTGCATATAAACTCAATGTCATCTCTTTCAATGTCTTTAACCACCATGATCTTCATTTTGTTCAGAAAATGGAGAGCTAGGTCACTAAGAGCATCCCTAAAAACAAGAGTGAACTAGTCAGTCTACAGTGCTAGTTTTGTAACTGGGCCATACTAGCCAGTTTTATGCTTCTTACTAGCAGTAACAAAATTCTTTAGACTACAAAGTAGGGACTGTTATTAAACTCAAAACATACACAACACTAAGCCTTTCTAAATGTACAGGCACTCTTAGCAGCCAGAATGACACTCTGCCAAGTGTGACTTTGGCTTTAATTTTCCATGCATTCCAAACAACTGATCGCCCCCCCCCCCAAACAGTAACCCAGTAAACTGTTATTAACATACCGCAGAATGGACTTCTGAATCAGCAGCACATTGCATCCAGCCTTCTTAATTTGCTTAACTAAATTGAGAATGTAGGCTCTCTCCTCACGCAGTACTCTGTCCATTTGAGCATAATCAGAAACAACTATTTGGTTGTCCATCTAGTTAAAAAAAGAAAGTATTACAAATAACTGCTAATTTTAAAAGCAAGTGTCAAGATATTTCACATCCTTTAACTTAGACTGATTCAAAGCAAACAAGCATGGTAGTAAAACATGCTTATTAGTGTGATTTTATGAGAAATATTTGACTTCTGAACTATTTTCTTATACTAACTAAGATCTTTAAGTGTTTTATCTATCTATTACCCAGCAGACCTTACAGCTGGGGAACAGGGATGGCATTACGTATTTTTTTGTAGAAGAGGTGTTGCTACATCTGCAACTTCTAGGTCCTAGAGGTAAAGCTTTCATTCTAATCATAGCTTAACTTACATCTGTCTTTGGAGCAGACAAGCAGAACTGAATGAGGCCAATTTTGGCTTTTTCCACTCTGGTTACACCAGTATTTGCCACCTTCTGCGTCAGGACAAGTCCTTCGACCAGTTCACAATCATCGATTGTGCCACTGGAAAACAAAAATCAAGAAAGTCTATGACTCCAGCACTTTGGGAAGCTGACTTCAGAGAGACAAAACTTGTCTTGGTTACAAATTGTTTCTTACCCCAACTTCTTAACAATTTTAATATCTCTGAGGTCCACACTACTAGCTGTAGTTGGGTCAATCACCTTCATCACTGCGTCCACGCTCATTGGAGAAAGTAAACTTGAATACTGACATACAACCTACAGGATTTAACAACAAAGAAAAAAGTAGTGAGATATTTAACACCCATAAAACAGCAATTTGAAAATAATGTTGTTGTTATCTTTGTGCTTGACTTCTGTATTATGAAACAAAGCTCCTTTTTGCTCCTTGTCCATCAGACAGCTGTTTTGATATCTTCTTAAGGGTTACTCAAAAGAAACAGCAGTTACTTTGGGAAAACGTATGCTTAGGGACTTATGAAAGAAACCAGAATTTCTCTTTCTTATGACTCTTAAAATAAGACTTTTGAGAGCTTCCCAGATCACTCTGCTGGAAGAGAAAGTAGCACATTCTGCCGTATTTTGATGCTGTTTCAGAAGGTCATGCTACATGAGCAAGAACTGCATAAGCAGACTGTTTTAAAAAGCCATCAGTATCCCATCCCATTTTTTGGTTGCTGTTTTCGGTTGAAGCATATTTACACTTTGTCAACGTTAAAGACCACTAAGTATTGCAGACTGAAATTCAGTTTGAATGTTTTGATGTGCATCAACGTGTGCCTTCTGACAGATTAGTAAAAGAGAAGGCTGACAGTGTCCACACACCAGCTAGATTTGTGATGTGCTGATATTTTCAGTAAGTAGACGGTAGCAGAAACTGGGAAATGCTGAAGGCTCAACTAGTCTAGAGGTACCAAATTCAAATGTCAGTCCTACCTTTGAATTCAGTGAAGTAGTTGCACTGTTCAGCAAGGTTTCTCTGTCACTCAGTTCAACTGGCTGTGCCATGTTGGTCAACACTTCAATACCTTTATCCAAAGCTTTCTGGAATGACTCTGAAATGATGGTGGGGTGAATTCCTGTGGACAGTACAGGAAGGCTATTAGGATAGTTGGGCTTTCAAATTATTGGTTTTTGGTTGATTTTGTTTGGTGGTTTGCTTTTCTTACCTTACCCTCTCTTTCAATTTTAAAACTACATTAGCGACTCATGTCAGAATAAATTGAAGATATTTTAGCAAAGTGTGTTATTCAAGAGTAAATGACCTCCCTTATTCCTTTCTATTGTTAAAGCTAAGGAATAAAAGGCTATAATGTCTCCAATAATTTGGCCTCACAGATAAGTACAGCACATTTCCCTGCAGTGTCTGACATCCCAGAAACAGCCTCTCTCAAAGTTTTCTCTACCCTTGACATTCTTAATGCTGCCACTGTTCAGGTAATACCTACAAGGAGCCCAGCAAGGGTTTTTCAGGTTTCAGATTTTCAAAGACTGGTTACCCGCAGCTGTGTACAAAGTTCCCCAGTTTCTCCAGTGTGTGATGTATCCTTCTATCTTTTCAAAGCAGGCAGTTTCTAATGACTGCTTATAGTGGAATATGCCAGGCTGCTGGTCCAGCAGTACCAGGAGAGGAAGTAAACACAGACATGGGCCAGAAAGAGGACAAGTAACATAGTGTGTACTGAGGCAAGGCAAGTTTAAGCAATCACCATCAAGTCTGGATCTGAGACAGAAAATAACTCTGCAGGTCTGATCACCTGTGCTCCATTTCCAGTGCATGCAAAAGCTGATGTGTTATCTAGCTGGACAGCTAAAGGAGATCTTGAGATAACAGGAAAGAAATGGCACTAATTACTGTGTTCTGTAATTCATGTCTTTTCATGACCAGGCTTTTGCAAGGTCCCTATAACAAATGTAAGACAGTACGTTTGTAGCATCACTGTTCCCAAATTTCGTTTATACCTTCATATGCTATGTCTCTGTCCATGTGAGAAATGCAAGTATAACCGAGGTGTGTTTTTACAAGGCAACTATCTTATCATCTAGGCACAATTTCTTGTATCAATACTAATACATTCAACTAAAAATAAAAGACTGCAGTGTTTTTTAATCCAGTGTGGGACATGAGTGAAACCTGACTGCAAAGATTCAAGGCACCTTTCACATATTGGCAAAACCTAGCTACTCCCAACTTCGTTTTATGTGTACAAGCAGAAAGATTACTTCATTACTTCCAGTCATGCTTTCATGTTAAATAAATGTATTTACCTTTCTGAAGAAGTCTGGAACAGGCATCCAAAAGAGCTCCAGCAATGACAACAACAGATGTAGTGCCATCACCAGCTTCAATATCTTGTGCTTTCGATAGCTCTACCAACTAAAGGGCAAATTATGACATAAATTTATAAGAAGGTCATAGCAAGCTGATTTCCATCTTCAACCACAACCAAATCTAAGAACAGGGTACTGTATCCTTGTATCACTTGACCATAAACATAATTCATTCTCCTCCAAACAGTTTAGGACATCAGTGACTTTTCTTCTTAGAATCTGAGAGAAGATTTGGGCTAGATTCTTTTAAGATATATTCAGAGAGATTATGCACATGGAATGCCAGAATACGGACTGGAAACAATTCGACCCATCTCACAATTAAAGTAAGTGATGCTGCAGCATGCTGCACAGAAATTGCTGTCACTAATGGCTAAAGCTCCTCAAATCCACATGAAGCATTACCACATTTTTTGTCCCAAATACTCATCTGTAACTTATATCATTGTCTGAGCAATGTAAAGAACCACTCACCATTTTGGCTGCAGGGTGCAGAACCTGCATTTGTTTCAGAATAGTAGCACCATCATTAGTGATTGTCACATCTCCTTTAGCATCCTGTATCTGAGAAGAAAAAGGAGAAACACACTTCTGATTGGTCACCACATATCTTTAATTTCACTTGATGCTTAGAGTAAAATATTTTTTTTACATGATTTCTAAAACAGAGATGTGCATTTAGTTCACATTTTCCCTTAAGTAAATGAAACTTGAGAAATAATTTCAAGGCAAATGATGACATATCCTATACAAACCAGGTTGACACCACAGTATCTCCCAGTAAGCAATATTAAAATATAAGTATATAACTAAAATATAAGTAATATAAGTAAAATAAACTATAAGGATTACCATTTTATCCATTCCCTTTGGTCCAAGGCTTGTTCTAATTGCATCGGCAACAGCTAGGAAGAGGGGGAAAAAAATTGCAAGTTGATCTCATGAGCTACAAGCACTCAGTCCATAATTCTAATTACCTCTTCTGAAAAAAAAGGTATCTCCCAGTATTAACCAGTTCCCTGTTATTTTGCCAGCACTAAGTCATTCTTAACAGTAGGATATGAAACACTGCAATATCAACACTAAGAACAAAACTGTTTTCAAATATAGTTAACATCTGACCGCTTGATTGCAGCCACTTAAAAACTGACAGGTAATACAGAAGTATAAGTAGTCCGACCAAGGCTGGTGCCAAATGCCAAATATAGTACACCCCGATACGCAGTGCCCCCAGGGTTGGGGAGTCACCTGCCCTAAGAAATCGCCTGCTAATACAGGGCCACCTTTCACTAACACAGAACTGAACTTGTACCGCTGGGAAAGCGACAAAGGGAATGTCCGCACCGAAGTGTGATCCTGGACCAGAGCGATGCACGCCCCGCTGTCAAGCCTCAGCATTGGAATACATCGTCCACCCCGCACCATCCTTCCCCGCAGGGGACGCCCGGCTCGGGGCGAGAAAAGCTGCCGCTCCCCGAGAACTATCTCTGAGCACGGCCTGACCCTGGGCTGCCTGCGAGAGACAGGCCAGTGGCCGCCTCCCTTCAGCACAAAGGAGGAGCGGAGCTCCCCCATGGCTGGCTCCCGCCGCGCCTCACCTTTGCCAGCGGAGATGTTGCTAAAGCGGATCTGAGAAGGTTTGTCCCGGTCCTGGTACGTGCCCTTAGCCCGACTGCCCGCGCTACCATGGGCCTTGGCCCCAGTGTTCTCCGGCATGGTCGTCCGCTGCCGATGGACACGGATAAACCCTGTGGAACCGACCTCCCCGCCGGGAACTTTCCAGAAGACGCCACCACAAAACGCGCCCGGGTCCTTCTACTCGGCGCAGGCGTGACGTCACGCGGGCTGCCCGTGTCGCGCCTAAGCCCTGGTAACCGATAAAAGCGAACCCCACCTGCCAGCGGGCGATAAAGGGACTTAAAAGCGCCCGCCGCAGGCCCTAGGAGTTTCCTTACCCAGTGGGGCGGGCCTCGCCTTGTCTTGCCTTGCCTTGCCTTGCCTTCCGGGGCGGCGCTGTGCCAGTGGTGAGACTAGGCCCGCGCCGCCACCGGGCCCGCGCTGCCACCGCTGGGGGGCATAAGGGTGCGGCCAAGGGTGAAGCGTTAGGTCGGTATGTTCAATGTGCAATTTGGAATGTGGAATGTGGGTGCTGAGGGCGGGACCTTGGCAGTGTGTAAGGAGTTGTGTCACCTGCGGTCCCTCAGCCTGGACAGTGAAGGTGAGACCCTGGGAGTGAGCAAGAGGCTGTGTCACCTGCAGCCCCTCAGTCCAGGCGATTGCTTCTCTATCTGCCAGTCCGGGAAGCCGTGGCACAGAAGTGCGGGCCAGCAGAGGGATGGAGGGGCTGTGTGGATTTCTTCCCCTGGGTAGCAACTGGTGGCAAGAAGGATCTCTGAGGGAACGTGTTTCCTGCAGACATCTATGGTTGCGAGGTTATGATCCCAGGGCTGGAACAGCTCTGATACGAGGATAGGCTGAGATAGTCGTTCAGCCCGGAGATGAAAAGGCTCCAGGGAGACCTTATTGAGGCCTTCAGTACTTAAACGGGGCCTCTAAGAAGGGCGCGGACAGACCATTTAGCACAGCCTGTTGCGACAGGACAAGGGGTGATGATTTTAGGCTAAAAGAGTGGACACTTAGATATGAGGAAGAATTTTTTTACGCTGAGGGTGGTGAAAAAGTGGCTCAGATTGCCCAGAGGCTGCAACAGCTGTGTAAGAAATATTTGACAGGTGACAGTTACAAAACAGTGCCACGTTAACCACCAGTGGGTGAGAGCATAGCTGTGTTCTTTCCGGTCCAACCCAAGGCTGACACCTTGCAGTTTTTTCCCTGCTGCCATCTCGGCTGGTTTAAGTAGCACCCATTTTAACTTTTGCAAAACCTATTACCAAAAAGGGTTTCGAGCAGCAGCTTTATAGCAAGTGAAATTAGACGAACTTGAATTACGGGAAAAGAACAGTGTATGCTTCGTAGCATCCTGGGCTTCCCATGTGTCTGAGTGACTTAATTCAGCTTGTATCAGTGTTGCATAAAGGTAGGCTTATTGCTAATAAAAATAATGCTGGAGCTGAAAGATGGCTTATACCTGTTAGGTTAACCTTTCCTAGATGTATTGTTATAAAAATTTTTGTACACTTGTCTTCTGGGGGATTTCTGAATACATAAATTATGTTTTTCACCTTGAACAGAATATAAACATAATATGTTTAGATGCAAAGCACGTACGTGACTCCACAAAGAGGATTTGCCATTCTTGTTACAAAATTAATCCAATCTAAGTCATATACATTTTATGGCACATCTCTGACTGGATGTGAAAAGTCAGGATTTATATTGTTATGGATGAGTGAGTTAGATCAACAAGATCACTGTCATACATATTAACAGAAGTGGGTTAATGCAATTTAACAAGGCTTGAATGGAGGGTTCACTGTTAGTACAAAGAAGAAATAGGGGAAATTGATTTAAAATTGAAGTAGAATGACTTACACAAAGACCAGATACTCAACAGGTTCAAGCAGACCCTCCTGTTGAGTCATGAAATTCAGAGTGGACCCTCTTGCTTTCCGAAGTCCTTCTCAGACTTGGCCAACAGTTTACATCTAATGACATTGGCTACATGGATTTCATTAGTATGAAATCTCTAGCTCAGGTCTTCACCTTCTTTGGAGTCTGTAACAAACTGCTGCTAGTTAAGCAGGTCAAGCACATCCATCACAATAAGATGGCAGTGGCAGTAAAGTGCTCCCTTGTAGACAGTTATATAGCAAATACCTCCCTGTACTAGTAAGGTGCTGCTGACATAAGCAAGTATGTTCTAAGAAACAGGCAAACCTTGTTTCCTGTTTCCAAGTATTTGCATCTGTCTCAGGAGCTCACTGCAAGTAAAACATGTCCTTATGGTGAGAAATTTTATACTGCCAGCAGCAGCTTTGTTTGGTGATATGCAAAAATCAAGCATTTGGATAGTTCCGTTGACAGAAGAAAATAGGAAAAAATACTATAGTCATAATACCTCAACCATTTTGAACAGCTATTTTTGACATTTTTTTTCCTGAATTTGTGCACCATTGAAACATGGATTAACTGCTCTTTGTTGGAGACTGTTTCTAGAGAGAAGGTTCTGGAAGTAAATGGTCTTTGCCTTTTTATATTCTGTTTTTTAACACACAAAGATAAGTTTTAGTTATAAAGGTAGGGATGCATCCTGATCATAGAGGAAAGATCTACTAATAAGAATTTTGATCTGGATTTATGTCACCTCCAAATCCTCAGAAACACATCCAGAATGGCTAAGACCATTGAGATTTCTGATCCTGATCTTAAACTGCATTAAACAGCAATGGCAACAGTACCAAATACTGGAAATGTAACACTAATGCAGTGTTAAAGCTAGGATCGGTAGAGAGACAAGCTTTTAAAAGAGCTGTTGAGGTATGTTCAGGTTGTTCTAGCCACCATCTCTTTGTTGCCTCAGCTTAAGGATCATTTAGGGTTTCCCTGTCCCTCTTAATCTGGGAAAGAGAACATATGTGTTACCATCAGTGAGCACGAGCTGCTCAGTGCTGCACTAGGGTAAGGACCAAGGTTTTATCAGCATTTTGAGGGAAATGAAAGTTAGTTCTGATGCCATCACAGCCATCTTGTTACACATCACTCTGTATCTGCCAAAAACAACCCCTCTAGTGATAAGAATTGTTTGGGGTTTGGAGTTTGTGCCATGGCTGTGTGGAGAGCCTGGGGTTTTACTTGATACGCACCAAGCTGCTGAGCTAATTTCAGGGCTGTTGTGGTTAGCAGCTACCTTCTTACTCATAGTTCTGGTTTGGCAGTATTGCTTCTCCAGGGCTTCAGGGCAGAGTGAGGATGAGGGGGATTGTAAGTGTTAGTCTGTGCAATCAGGTCTGCACTGGACGTAAAAGGAGTTGTCTGATTGTCATCCACTGCTGCCTCATCCTGTGTTGAATAGAAACTCCTTGTGTAGGGTTTGGTTTGATCCGATCATTGCAGGTTTTAAGGTGTCACTGGGCAGAGACTGACTTAGAGTGCACATTGTGTTTTAATGCTTGTTTTGTGTCTGCTATCTGTAATTTAGATGAGCAGATGTGTAAGGTTGTCAGCCTGTTCAGTTCTGCTTAGGGCTTTGACTACTGCTCATTTTTTTGGTCCATTCTATGTGAAATAGAGATTATTTTTGTCCTTTTTTATTTGTGTGGATTTAGGGACAGCTTTATGGTTTGTCTTCCTTCTGCAATGTCCCATTGACCTGCATGTCGGTTTTCCAGGTAGAGGGTTGTGCAGAGACATTACTTTAGATATTCATCATTTTGTGTTGCTTCTGGGAGAGTTAACTGAGATCGGTTAACAATGGTCAGACTTGCTGTTGAAGTTCAGTTTCACGTCAGGGTGAACACTGAGGTTCGAACAGCAGACCTAAAGGACTAAATGTGTTGTTAGGTCACGTTTAGTCCTAGCACTTACAGAAGCCTTCCATATTTGGTTTGGAGCTGAGTTTCGACTTGGAGTTTCATGCACATTATATTGTTTTTTCTCTCTTACGTTGTTTTTTCTCATATCATAATTTCTCCCTGTTCTGACCTTTTCCAGCATTTCCAAAGAGCAGTGACATGATAACAAATAATACAGAAAAAAACCCACACATGACCTTGGTATTGTAATTTTTAGGGTGTTTTAAGCTTAGTTTCTTGAATTTGCGTGCTTAGTAGTCTGTCCTTCAGATAGGACTTGCAACCGCAGCCAATTGTGACTGAATGTGGTAGAAACTCTGCATTCTTTGGCTTTGAGTGACTAGGCAGCTGCACAAAGAGAGTTTTTTAAAGGCACACTGAAGACAGGCTCCTTTTGGGATGTTTCTGTGGCTTTCAGTGTTTTATTTCACTTGTATAGAGGCACTGCTATCAGTGTCACTCACTATGTTCACATGGTCACTGCTGTACAAGTTGCTTGTGATTCTGCACAGATCATGTCACCTCTGTCTCCTGATTTTCCTTCCCCACTATTTCCAGTGTGATACAATTAGACAGTAAACTTTACTATCTGTACGGTATCTTGTCAAATACAAGTCCAAATATCAAGTGGTCCTTGCTGTTTTTTCTGCAATGCTAGCAACATGAACAACCTTCAAAATATAAATGTCATCAGCAGGCACCTAAACATGTGATATGGGTCAAAATGGGGTTTCTGGGATTTATCTGCAAGATGAAAAATGCCTAAGATGTGTATATTTACTGCTCAATGCATTTACATCAGGTTGGACAGGAACATTAGATTCACGTAGGGTCTTTCTTCTGGAGATTATTTGCTGAGTATTCTCAATGGCAATGACAGCATGATGAATGACTGCCAAAGAGAGGGTGACATCATTTCACCTATTGGCCTTAGATAACTTATTAAGTACCATTGCTTAGTCATGCTTGATAAGAGCGAGGAGCTTCGAAGTATTTAATAAACACAATACTCACGCCTTCCAACAAAATGTTTTGCACATAAATAGATTTTGATGGTTCAGGGAAGAAAGTATCTACCTAGAGCTGAGTGAGATTTTTTTTTTTTTTTTCCCCCTCTTCCATCTGGTGTTTCATCCCAGAAGTTAGTGTCTTGGTGTCTCATGAGCACTGAGGAGCTTCCAAGCCCTGTGCCTGCCTGAGTGGCTGAGTGGCAGCATCAATGCTTTCACCTTCTGGGGGAGACATTGAATGAGGGATTATAGGGTTTATGGCTTTTTTTTTTTTCACTTGATTTCTTTTGACTTTTTTTTTGTTTCTGTCTTTGGACTGTGTATTGTGAAAGGCTTTTTGTCCCTTTTCTCACACTCCCTCCATTTCTAGTTGGGATTTTTTGAGTGTTTTTTCGCCTCTATGTTCCTTTCAAATAATACATAACCCGAGAGGCATGGTAAGCAGTCGAAAAGGTGTCTCAGTTTTTTGGCAAAGTATCTAGCAAAAATGAGGGTATGCACTGTTGTAATAATGTCAGGAAATACACTAAGTGCTATGAAAGTATTATTGTCTTACATGTGCTATAGGTAATGTCATCCAGCACCGAAGTGTGAGGATTAAGTAGCAGCAGGAAATACAATGCTAATATAATTCCATGGTTTGGAAGAGAAGAAAAAGACTCTATTTATAGTGGGTTTGTTCTACTGAGACACTAGGGTAAACATTGCTAATCTGTGAAACATTTGTTACAAGGAATTCGTATGGATTCACACAATTTTTTTTTCTTTTTCTTTTTTTTTTTTTAAGACTGTAGTTTAAAAGGAGCTTCATTGTCAAAGAGCTTTTAGAAATGTGTTGCAGCATGAGAAATGTCAGCTTGAAGTTATGACTTGGTCAGCTCTAGCTGTGAAAATGGAGCTTATTTATTTCTTGCTTGCTTGGCAGCCTGTGGCTATAGAGATGCCATAACTGCGGCATGCAAAAACTTATACGAGTAGTGTAAGTTAGTGAGCCTTGATTGGCAGGGTGCAGGGTGAAGGTTCTTCGCCTGCCTTCTTTGAGTGTTTCCATGTGGGAGAGTACCTGGAGAGATGATTCCTCTTTCTCCCTCTAGATGACAGCAGAACACCAGCCTCGCTGTGAAGCATTATTTCCTGAATGTATTTCAAAAGAATATCGTTGTTTGTTGTCCTGCTTGATTACTTTTTAAAGAGGCTGGAATTGTTGTTGTAATACATTGCTCTGCTTCAGAAGAAACTCTGCATACTTTCAACAGCTGATAGAATGAAAAGGCATTGGGAGTTCAAACATGTTCTTTTGCGAATATCTCTCTCTGCAAACACCAAACATGTCCAGACCTGTGATAAATATCTCTGTGTTTCACAGGTAAAGCATGAATGCTTTTTGGCAACATTGATTCCAAACCGTCAGAGGCATCCTCATTTTACTGCCACTGAATGTGTTTTCCTGGACATCGCTGCAGAGGAGTATTTTTGTGCCACTGCAGTACCTGCTGAAGTGAGATGGGGATTTGATTTTTGCACCTAACGGAGGCAGATAAAGCCAGTGGTATGATGTGAGCTTCCTACCCTGGGATGCATTGCCTCCAAGCTGGCTCCTTAAATGCCCCTCATGCCTCTGGTAAGGGACAGCTCTCAAAAGCAGACTCCTGTCTGTAATGAAGGCAGATCAGGCTGATGCACCTTGTCCTCCTGCTCTGGGCTTTCCCACCCACTGCTTCTGCCAGCCAGGACAGGGCTTTCTAAATGGCATTTGTTGGACTGAAGACAAGGTGGTACCTCTTTGTTCTCCCTCAACCAGCAAGGCCTTTGCTTGTGTGAGTTCCAACCCTTACAGAGCTGTGTTTTTTACTGTAGAGAAGCCACTTTCCCAGAGTGTTGCTGCTTTCTGGGAGACTCTGGGAGACTCCATGACTGGTTTTCACCAGTCATGATGAGACTGAGATAGAGTTGGAGCAGTGTGTCTTTTGGCCTTGACACCCAGGAGGTGTACCCACATGTCATTGGCTCTTTTGGACTTTCTTTGCTTGAGCTTGATTTCTGCATAGAGAAGAAAAATGTCGATGTGTGGAGAAGGTTCTTAGAAATGCAGATTATTTCGTCTTAAGAAGAAAAACCAGAACAAAAAATTACACGAGCTCTTTAGAAATGTGTTTAAATGGTCTGTGTGCTTCTCCCAAGTCACCTTCCTCTCACAGGCAAACAGGACAGGTTGAACTGTGAAAGTGAGTTGTTAGTTTTGGTTTTTGTTTTTGTTTTTTTTTTTTTAATGGGTTGGTTTTTGTTAGCTTTTAAAATTGTTTCAGAGATGCGTGTGTATCTCAGTTGTGCTGCTGAAGATTCGTGTCTTCAGACTTGGATGTACAAAGCGAACTTGCTGTTGGATGTAAACAGGAAGAGGAACAACCAGGCAGAGCAGAGCTGGGCAACTTTCTCATATGGCTTTATACCTGGGTGGAGAAGTTCCCATTTAGCTCCCTGGTTGCTTCCCTTGCCACCCCAGTCCCAACCAGTAGTGAGAGCTGTCTCTGCTGCTTATGTCAATCCATAGTGATGGAAATACAGGAAACATCAAAAATGGTTGTTAGTTGTGCTTACAGGAATGACAGCTTTGGGTTTTGATGTTGAGGAATAGGGATAACTTTTTTCTGCAGTTATGCTGGGATTATGTAGAAGCCAGAAAATGGGTTCAAGATAGCTATAACCCATTAATTAAAACCTTTGTTGCTTTATAGGGTTTACTTTTTAAGTCAGTAGGTGCAGCTACAATAAGTCTGGAATTTATAATGTGGTGATTCAGTTTTTCTGGAAGTATGCATCAGTTTTCTTTGAAAGCACAATTACAATATTTTTAAAGTGTTTGTTTTTGACTAACTCAGTTAAGCTGTAACAGTATTTTCAGTTGCAGTATCTTTTTTTGTCATCCTGCCCTACAGCTTATCTTGAAGATTATATAAACTGCTATTCACAAATCTCATATTTTTCCAGTTCGTTTCTGGTAATACCAAAGACCCCAGTCAAAGTCTCTTAGAGATACGTGGTGCAAACACAAGGGGAATAGATGATCTCTTCCCCAGTTTGGAATAATGAGTCAAAGACTGAAGGCTCCTACTTACTTCAGATGAAGTTCAAGTATCATCTGTGCCTGTTTACTAGACCTCCCAGAAAATATTTCAAAACTCAGGCCTGAAATAAATGTGAAAAAGTTATGTCCAAACTAGGAAAAGTCTGAACTAACTACCAGAATGCAAAAATAAGATGTTTTCAAAGTGAGGTGTAACATCATCCCAGATTTTTCATTTGCAGTTTGCCTCTCTTGTGAGTTTTTAGTCATGGATCTCAGACAAGCTCTAGACAGACACAGGAGGAGTTTGCAATGAATATCTGACCAATACTGGTGTCATTCCCACCAGTGGTATAGAGGAAAAGGACAAACTTGGAGGAATGGGCTGCAAGCCCAAAGTGGTGAAGATGGCACATACAAAATGAAAGTTCTTATGACACCAGGTAACACAAAATTACTATAATAAAAACATTATTGTATGATGAATTTGTTCCAAAACAATGTAACATAATGTTTGTATTAATTTCTCAGGTTAAATGTTGTAAATAGTAAAGACAACACAAAGATCTAGATCTTTAACAAAGAACTAGAACCTCACTTTGTAGCTTTCATTTCCATTAGTACTGGAAGCATTTAAAAAAAACTGAATGGAACACAGACTTTTTTACACTGTGTAGTACCTTTCATTCTGATATCTGGGGGGATTTTACATCTTGTATCTATACAGCAGGGTAGAGCAGCAGAAACACACAGCTACTGGAATATAAACCTTTAGGTCTCTGAATATGAAGTATTTGATCAGGACAAACACAAACTTCTATTTGAATTTTAATGGCATGCCCAAAGCCACTGAAGAACTGCGATTCTCAGCAGATCTTAGTATTTTTGTAGCAAAACATAGCACCCAAAAGTACATTTGAAAATTTTACTTCATAACTCTGCTGCTGCTGGATGGCATTTATTTTTCAAGTCTCATCAACACAGGCATCAAATTGCTTCATTACTTGGATCTTTGCCTCTGTATGAGGTGAATTGTCAGCAATCATATCTGCTTAAAACCAACTGTGAAGGAAATGCTGACGTGGTCCCTCCTTTTGTGGGATACTCCTCACTGCCTGCAGTTGGTGTTTTGGTGGCACCTGGAAGTCTCAGTTGTGGAAAACATCATATATAACTAGAACAAATCAATAACCCCTGCCCCAAGGATCCTGTAGGGTTTTGTTCTCCTTTTTTACAATTAATTCTTCATGGGTTTTTTCCTAAGCTAAAGCTGGCCTGAGCAGTTGCAGTCACCAGAGATAGATCTGCACAGCACCTTGCCACAGAGCCCAAGCAGACCTTTCTCTCATTCCTACCAGTAACAATCTCTTTTTGGATAATATCTCTAGATGGACATTAGAAGAAACTGGAAACTCGACTTCACTGGTGTGAATAAAGCAGAGTCTGTCTTGCTTAGTTAGATACATCTTAGCTCTCAGTGAGGGGTATCCATGATACTGGAGGCAGGCAGCTGGCAGGGCAGCCTCTCACTGTGTGAAATGTATGCTAGGTGGTCATAAAAACAGCTTTCCAAAGTTACTGTCCAGGTTTGCTGCTGCTTAGCACATAAACAAGAATCAAAAGGCTTTCTTTCTGTTTCACTACCTTCATTATTCGTTTTTCTTGTTTTTTTCTCTCCCTTAGGAATGTGCGGACTATGAAGTCTGATACTTCATAGCTTTGCTGGAAGACATTTTGAGTGTCTCACAAAATCATACCAAGGTGAGCTTTGAATGTATAGAAGAATCACCTAGAGCTAATTAGTTGTTTGTAGTTTTAACGGATAATCAAATGCTGGGTTCTTATAAGAGACTAAATGTGTACCATATTGCTCACTCTGTGGCTTTTTACATTTCTTACACAGACAAACAGACAAAATAATTGTGGAAATGAGAAGGAGTCCACTTGCTGCAGACAGAGCAGCAAAGACAATCTTGTAGCTGGGTTTTGTTTTAAATCTGCTGCATGAGTTACCTGGAACTTCCTGCTTTACTGTCTGGCTTGATCCTGCTTTGTTTGAAGCAGTCACACAAATGTGGTAAGTGGTGTATGGTAATAGATTATACAGAGTGTACTGCCTTGCTGTGGAATAAATATTGTCCAGGACAAACTGTCTGTCCTCATCACCTTGGGCATGAAGCATCAGCTCATAGGTGTGAACAACTGAATTTGGGGCACACCAGTGTATCTGTGCAGAACTGTCTGTAACTTCAGACACCTCTCTGAGCCTTGGTGGATCTGGAACCTCATCTTCCCTTGAAATGCCAGGACATAAACACTGGGATGCCTTCTGAAGTTCCCTGCATGGCTTCTGAAGGTGCCTGCAAGGATTATAGTCACAGGAGATGTATGCCAGTTGCACTGGGGTTTCTGTCGACTGTCCATCATAATCATAGTCATCTACATAGTGTATCAGTGATCTGGTGGGTGCAGGCTTTGAATGAACATTGATTCTTGTGGAGTTCATCTGTGGGAAGCTTGTTTGTGGTGTACCTTCCCCAGTATGAGTGGCAAAGGAGTGAACATAATGATCAGTGGCATTGGGATTTTCAGTTGCTCTGCTAGAATATTCACTAGTGTGCCGGTTGAATCGGCCTTCCTGGGGAGCGGTCGCACTGGTCGTTCTGAGCTCTCTATTGAGCATATCTGTTGCAGGTTGACTTGTGAAACCATAAACTGAAGACTGACCATAGAGCTCTTTGACAAAAGCAGGGGAGATGGTTATGGATGCAAAAGAAGGTGGATTGCTTGTGGATTGAGAAACTGCCGCCTCCTCATGGGAAGGACTGTTGGCCGTTGTAAGCATCAGCTCAGTTGGGCTGGCTGCTGTCGTGCTCTGTATGTTCTTCTGAATTAGGGAGCTGGTGTAAGTGTCTTTAGTTAGCAGAGCAGAGTCTGTTGTTGTTACTACAGCAGTGGCGTTGTAACTGGTAAGGCTGAAAGCATCAAGTTCAGCAGCAAATGTGCTTGAGTCAGGCAGTGTAGTGTTTCTCTCAGATTGGCATTTATCATACAGCTCTAGCAGTGAGAGAGATGTTGAAGGTCTGCCCCAGCCTTCCCGGGTTGTGTTGCAAAACGTCTCTGAAGCCCTGCAGAGAGTTCAAGTTAGAATATATAAGATGCACAGGAACACTACAGGTTCATGTAAGGCTGCTTGGATTAGAATTGTCAACTTGCTGTCCAAACCCAGCTTGCTGTAAAAGGTCAGACTTCAGTGATGCACTGTGAGAAACACATGAGAGATGTAACGAGGTCCATAAGCCAGCTGCAGCCGTGCTGATGAGGGATATGTTTTTAAATAACTAAGCTCAAGTTCTTCCTTTACTCAGGCATCGCATGTTTTTGTAAAGAATCCCGCTGCTAAACTCATCCTGACAAGTAACAATTTAACGATCTACCCTTTCTCAGCTTCAGGGGACAAACCTTCTTGCAAAGTGCTTCTTTTAACTACAGCTTATTGTAATGAGGCTGTAAAACTGTCGGAGATCATGAAAACAATAGGTGAAAATGGTGCTATTTGCAGGAGGTTTTGTTGATTGCCTCTGCAGATGTAGGCTTTGGGAATGTGAGGGCAAGGAGGAAGTAATTAGCTGAAGCTGTCAATTTCCTGCTCCAGGTGCTGGCTTACGAAGGCCACCATGCCAGCTCTTTTTTTATCTCCAGCTAATAGAAATATGAACTGAAATAGAAAATAAGCTACTCTCACTTTAAAGTAGAATCTAGGAGTAGTAACACATTATGTACTGTTCTACATGTGCCCATCACATTTGTCCATATTCAAGTGTAATTCAGCCATCCTTTGTCCTAAAGGGGACTTTTTTTTTTTTCCCTACCTCTTGTAGAAGGGAGCAACACGAAAGGAATATGAATNCCTCAAATAACTTACACATTTGTGTGTGAAGAGCATTACTTTATCTCCTTGACCTCACTTACTTTTGCAGCACGAGTTTCTTGGGTCTGGAAAGCAGCCAGGAGAGCTGGCAGTCGCATGACAGGGGATTTCCGTACAAATTGACGATGATGCTATCTGGTGAATTTGCATTCCAGGGATTAAACGAACTCAGGTTACAGCTAAAAGATGACAAATACAATAATTAGCAAATGTTGAGGTACCTTCTGAGAATTGGAGTGTGCTTAGTATTGCACACGTATAAGACAAAGCAACATATCCAGTTCCCTTGGAAGTAGCCAAGTTACAAACACCAACCCTTCTGCACTGTGAAGTCCCGAGTAATACCTATGGGTTTCTCTCATTGGTCCAGTGTAGCTGCTGTGTGTTCAAGCATAACAAAAGCACGCTAAAGGGATTGCACCTTTAGAGATAAGCAAGGCATGGGAAAAGATTTAACTTTTGGCAAGGGTCTTCAGAGAAAGGTGCTCTCCTCTCCACCATCAGGCATTCAGCTACAATTGTTTTACACAATACCATTTCTCCATCTTCTTTCTCAGCCTCCTTGTAATGGCTTGACTTTCTCTGTGACAAACATCCTCTTTCTATTAATTGCCTTTCATAATAAAGCCTCTCACCTACTAAAGTTAAATGACGAACACAGGAAGACTTTGCTTATCTTACTTCTTAAGCTGTTCTACCAGCAGAAAGTGTTACAATGTGACCTCAGCGCAGTCTGAGTGCTCAGGAGATACTCTCTTTTATCTGACTTTAACCGCTACTCTTTTGGTTTTTTTTGTCGTTGTTTGGGTCATGATTTTTACCACTTCGAATTGGTTTTCCTGCAGGTATTGTAAAGTGCCAAGTGAATTCAGTGTGGCAGTCTAGTTGGGGATGGAATCCCTTGGGTTTTTTGCTTAATTTGGTTTGTTTTCCTGAAACTGATTCCCAGAGCACAGCCAGTGCTTGAGTGTTTGTTTTCTGATATTCTTCTAATCTGGGCCTATAGTACTAAACCACAGAAATATTTTTAAATGCTCTCCAGATATTTTATACTGCTTGTTCTGAGTGCAATTTACCAACTCTTCTTTTGATAAATCACTTTCAGGCTTTCATTTTCCTTAATATTTGAACAAGTGTGTGACATCTAAGTAAATCACACTGAGGTGTTACCTCTAGAATAAGGACTAAATCATTGCTTTTACTAATGCTGAGCAAGGAATTAGCCTCTCACACTAGAAGTGGGAGACAGGATTTTTGCATGCTTCCAAGGTACAGATTTTGCAACTTGGTCTAGTGGAAGGTGTCCCTGCTCACAGCAAAAGGCGTGGAACTAGATCATTTTAAAGGTTCCAACCCAAACCAGTCTATGATTCTATGACTCATCCTTTATAGAGCGAAGAATCTTCAATGACCCTCGTCTCTGTTGAGACGTTGCCATTATAGATGTTGGAAGCACAGTCTGTATCACATCTGGGCTTCAGTGGACCTGTGCTAATCTTAACAGTGCTACAATAAATTAATCCATTGGACTGGGAGATAGGGCAGAAGAGCTGGAGCATGATGGATGCAATCTCAAGCCACCAGTAACTACGCTACAATTCTTGTGCCACCTCTTTGGGCTGTTAACAGCTTTTCTGCTGTGTCAGGTTTACACCACAGGCATGTTTGAGTACAAGACAGAGTGTTTGTCCATGGCACCCAAACCATTTCTCTTTCCTAAAAATATACTGGACAAGCAGCAAACTCTGCATAAAAATCAGCTCCCAGGCACCATGGTGCTATGAGGCAGAGTCGTAAGGAAGAACACAAAGAGAAAACTCACTTCTGAAACAAGAGATGGCTCAGATGAGGAACACTGTCAAACATCTCTGTCCTCACAAAACTCAATGAGTGGGAGTCTTGACAGTTCAGCTCTCGGAGACTGGGCATGGACTTCAAGAAATCGATATCAAGGCTTCTTAATTGTGACATCTTTGTCAGGTGAAGTGATCTGAGGTTGTGCAAGTCTCTGGTCCACTCTGGTTGAACTGAAGGAGAAAAAAGGATTTATACCTGTTGCCTAAATGGAGTATTCCTGTGGATTTCTGCCTAGAAAGAAGTTTTGAATTCACAGAGATAGGAAATATCTTCTGCAGTTATTCTCTTTGGGAATGAAACAGAACAAAAATCAATACATCAATGTATAAATAACCCATGCAGTCCCATTTTTGTTATATTACCTGCAGGTCATGCTGAGGAAAAGAAGGGAAGATATAAGGGCAATAAAACTGATAAGAGATGTGGAATAACTTTCCTAGTAGGCGAAAGTGGTTTGTTGAAGTGGTGGATGGAGGTCTACAAAGTCTTGACTAGTGCGAGAAAAGCAAATAACTTATTTTTCCTAGTATAGGAAAAAGTGCTAAGGTGTAAAATTGAAAGAAAAGGTTCTATACAAAAGTGCTTTCCACCCCAGGACTAAATTGTGTAACTTGCTGCTGCAAGAGGAATTAGGCAAATTCATGGAGGAAATCTGGTATATCTGTTAAAATGTGAGTTGAGGTGAAACCTGTAGTTTGACAAGTCCCTTATGGTTCTGGCTCTGCCCTAGGCTGAGGGCAGCTGGGCAAGGCATCTGTCTGCCTGAGCACTTTAGTTGTAAACTGAGACTGGCAGGCAAGCAAAAGTTAAAAATTATGCTGTAAATTGCCCGGGGCAGGGACTGTCTCCCTGTGCGGAAGTATTTGACCTATTGTGGTTGACACAAAAATCCTCTCTCTGCTACTTAAGTGCAGCCTTATAAAGCCAAGTGTAACTGTAGCAATAGACGAAGATTTCAGCAGCATGTCTGGAAAGAGAAGTTAATTTCCTCCTGCGTGTCTCAAAGCTAATCTCAGGGCTGACCGTGGAATTAGGGTAAAGGTGACAGACTACAGTGGGACAAACAGTCCCGTTTGGTGGTGTCTATTCTCTGCATTTACTTTGAGAGGCTGTTCTCTGTGAGGGTTTCTCCCCAGCAGTTGCATGACCAGCTGGAGGGTACTTTGCACATTTGGATCAGCTGATTGCAGCTTTCAGTGTGGGGTGTTTGCTCTCCACCTTGGACTTTGCAAGAATGGGAGCTGTCATCCTAGCAAGGCTTCTGCTCCCTCCAGCCTGACCAAGCCCCATGTTTACAGTGGGAAATCTGGAAACTTACTTTTCTCAATAAAGGTCCCGCTCAGATCAAGCATGTTGATGGTGCTTCCAGACCCATCACTGGGAGATGTGCTGATGGCAAAAGCAGACTCACTAATTCCTCTGCTATCATCCTGGCCAAGCAACGTTGCAGAGAGGTTCAAGAACTGTAGCTGAGGGTAACATGAAAAAGCGAGTGGCTGGATTTCAAGTAGTGGATTTCCAGCCAGGGACAACCACTTCAAGTTAGGGAGGGCAGAGCTGTGGTATGATGGCACAGATGATAGCTTATTAAAGCTTAAGTCAAGAGAGAGAAGACTGCTGAGGGTTTCAGATCCCCATCTGACTGACCAAAGATGGTTCTGCTTCAGTGAGAGGATGCGCAGCTGTGGGAGGTTTGCTATATCTGTGCCATTCACCTCTTCTAAGAGGTTATTGCTGAGATCCAAGGTCTCCAGGGTATCTGGAAGGCAGATGGGGAAAGTTGTCAGGCTGCTGTTGGTCAGCTGCAGAGTGATCCAGGTTCTGTTCTTCCGATCCTCACAAGACATGCTGGTGAGATTAACATTCTCCCAAGAGTCTTCCTGAGCCAGATGGAAAAAGGTGGTGACATCCCTGGATGCTGCAGGCTCTGCTCTGCTCACCTGGCTTGATGCTGATGCTACTACCAGCAGAGAGAGGATAAGCAATCCTGAAAACATCCTTCTCCTTAGTGGCTTGGAATTAACTTGCAAAGTCTGTTTGTTTTTTGTTTCAGGGAAAGGAAAACAAAACATCAGCATTAGGAGCGAAATTAAATTCCTCCAGGCAAGTACAAGCTATTTATAAGTGAAAGATTTTTAAGTGCTTTCCTATTGCACCCAGACAGTGGAAGGAAGTGATAGTTAATGTCTCTTCTGTAATTAAGCCTAAGTAAACATGAACCCTTGGGGACAGAAGTATCATGCAATCTTTGTGTACGTATACCTACAGTTTTTCATGCAGAAAGCAACCCAGTTGTATCATATATCTGTTTCCTACATCAGTACCCTCAGTACCAGCAACAGCATAGGAGGTGAGCTCCCCAATCTCTCTGCTTGGCAGCCTCTGCAGCAAAGGGGTACTCTAGTATACAAATACCAGTTGGTACTATACTGAACAAGCTGGTTTGAGGAAGCCCTTTTCCTCTACTCCAGCTGGCAGTGGCAGGGCTGGGTTCCGGCTGCAGGTAAAGTGCAGCAGGTGAGTATTACACACTCCAGCTCCTGCGGAAAGGATGTTTTCATATTTAAGTGAAAGCAGTCAGAAACGAAAAGTAAGCTCTTGGATCAGGGCCCAAAGGCCTGCTTACCAAGACTCATGTTATTCAGCGTTACCGTTCCCTCTCTGTTCCCTTCTTGTCCTTGTCCATTCCTGCTTTGTCTTTGTCATTTAAAAAAACAAACAAACAAACAAACCCCCCAGAATGACTTGTGCTAGGCAGGTAATCTGTGTCAGAAGAAGCAGTTAATCAGAGCTCCAAACTGGTGCTTTTCTTGCTGTCCTTTATGCTGCTGCGTGTTACAATGGGCATTCATAATTCAGAAATACATTACAGGGGGGTGACTGAAACCTCCACTAAGTATGAAAAACCTCAGATTTATTCCCTGAATAGTGCCAGGTCTTGCCCAGACCATCATCTATGGCTGCCATTCCGGGTCTGAAGTAGGGACTAGCAAAGTTGTGTCGTTTTTGTCATCTGGATCTGGGCAAGAGCTGAGCAGCCTCAGGGCTTCCTGGTCACAGGAGCCGCCGTATTCCCAACACGTGGCAGGGAGAGGATGGGAGGAATTGGACTGCTGGATGCTGATCTGAGATTTAATCTGAGTCCCTGGCCCTGAACCGCACCCGCTGGCACGTACCTGTCCCGAAGCCCTGCCGCCTCGTGCTTCAGCTCTACGTGCTGCGCTTGCCTGGCCTCGGTTTTATACCCCTCGGTGTGACTCAGCCCAGAGCCTGCAATGCCTCTTCTCCTCCCAGCTTTCCCTGCTTGCCGCTCTGCTCACAAGCGCAGGCGAGGTTTTCTTCCAAGCTTGCTCCCCCGCATCCAGCTTTCCCCTGCCTAGAGCCGGGGGTGGCTCCCGGCAGCTTTCCCGCTCCCTTGGCCCTAGCAGGAGGTGGGTGGGAGGGCTCTTATTTCCCAACACTCAGGCAGGGCTGCTCCCTC
>VWYK01109170.1:11170-27308 GCA_013399775.1 Semnornis frantzii
TTTTTTGTTAATTGTGGCCTTAGCAGCTCAGGCTGACTTTATTTCAGCTGTTGATGGGAGCAACCCCTTTACTTACACAGGGAAACCTAACCACATATAGGTACCAGCAAGGCTGCCTGTGCAATGAAAGAAAACCCAAGTGCTACTGTGTTTGCATTGAAGGAACGGCCACTGCACTTTTCTGATCAGTCTGACCTAGTTTTTAAGCTCAGCTGCCTACACCTATCCCAACTTTTCCATCTCTCATTTATCTCCACCTGTTTCGGGTGACATTCTAAAGCCTGATCTCCTATCTACAGAGATCAGCATGGATTTTTCTGGCGGTCTCATGGAGAGTGGGACTGACAATAATTCTTGATTCACAAGCCCTACATGACTCACTATATGAACAGAAAATTAATTGGTTTCTAGTCTTTGCTTCGCTAATGTCTTTGACCGGTTACAAGGCTCCTTTTCTAGAAGTCTTTTTAACTCCTATCTGCTGGAGCTATCAAAGTTCAGAGCTACAAGGCACTACTTGCTCCTACATTAGTAAGAGCTGTATGGTGACCACCAATCACTTAGATGATCAGGGATCAGCTCACACATCTGTAGGTGCTCAGTTAAGATAATGAAGTCAATACATGTTTCTCCTTAAGTTTTATCCTCAGTTGGGAAAGACATTTCAAAAGTAGCCCACAGGAACTACATTCCTTGGTCTGGTACTGAAAGTAACCTGAACTTAATTTGGACTACACAGTGTGGTCTGCACTGCTGTAGGTGTGTAGGGTTCCATACCACCACATGAAAGTGGAAGAGAAATGCCTCTAATCTGGCGGAACACCACATTCGCTTTCACTCTCTTGGGCACCGATGGTACATGCCTGACATACAGTGGATACCATCCTCTATTCCCAGCTATGGCTTATTCTGCAAACTGCCCAAAACAAGCTCTCCCACCTGCTTTGTTTCCCGAGCAACTGCTGCATGATTTGAGTACCTATGAAATCAGATAAAGTTAAAAATTGTCCCACGGCCTCTATCTCGGATCAAATCTAGTAGGAGTTTCAGCTGTATAGAAGCAGCAACAGTCAACATTTAATTAAATAAAGGAGGAGATTACCTAGAGGAGGGGGGAAAACACTTGCTTGTGAGGGGTGTAGAGATTTCACATCACTATTTAAGTTTCCCTTTTATGTTAATTTCCTATAAGTGAAAATATCTTTTTTATCTTTGAAAAAATATGCTTAATGATAAAATATACAGATAATCTTTCTGAAACATACAGAAATCTGAAACTAAGGATTATAGGAAGTCATTGGTCTGTTTTTCTAAAGAATTCAGTGCCACAAAACTGCAGCATTAAATCTGCAATTTTTAAAGTGTCTAAATAGAATGTCCAAGGGTTGAAATCAGCATTTTAGTGCTATAGCGGTTAGACACAAGCCTGATTCACACAGTTTCCAAGTTCAGGTCTCCTCCTGGGTTTTACCTCTGGAAATGTGGGATGTGGGTATCAGCTTTACAGTCCTAGAGACCACAAAGGAGGGAAAGGGGTTTTGATAAACTGTGCAAGATCAGGCTACATAAGAACAGTCCTTTCAGTCTCTAAAATCAAGTAATCCAAGCAAATGTGATCACATCACTTGTGCAGTACGATTAATTGATTTGATGTTTACCTTGCACACCACTCAGGAAATAGGACACAGCTGCTGTGAGTACCACTGCAAAGACTCCTGTGGGGAAAGCAGTAGAGTCAACATCTTCTGGCTGTCCCTAACAAATGGCATGACTCTCAGCAGGCACTTCTACAGAGGCAAGAGGAAAGTTAGAACAAACAATGAGCAGAGAATGTAAATACTAAGCAGTCAAAGTTTAAAAGGGAACTGGTTTCCACAAGCCATGTTTTGACTGCAGTCCTGGGAGGGAAATCAGCATGTACCTTGAAGTAATCACATTATCACAAAGAGCAACCAAAAACACCATGCACAACTATTGCAGTTATTTAGAATCATTCATCTCTGCAGTTCAGCTCCTCTCTTTATAGGAGAAGGTTTGCATGGAGATGGCAGATCTGTAAAGTTTACCTTTACCACTACTGCTACTATTTGTTGCATCTCATCTTGTTTGTTACATTTATCTATCGATACTGAGCTGTTTTGCCATTCATCAATATTACCCCTGTCTGATTGAGAGCACTGAGCTCTGCACGCGTCATGATCCACATATTTTAGAAAGAACTGTTTGGTCTTTCTGCCTTACATGTCTGTCTGTTGGAAACACCACCTTCCCAAACTATCCCATGGACCAGCTCTGGTTTTAGTCTGCCCCAGAGATTGCCTGGGACCAGCAAGAAATAGTTCATGGACATCAGCAGCTTCACAGAGACTTTTTCCCTGTGTGCAGGCTCATACACTGTGAAAGCTGTAATGTAACCATAACAATAAACCATCACCAAGAAGAGTGACCCACATTACTAAGGGCACAGCATCAGAGCACCCCAGCCAAGGGGAGGAAACCAAGTCAGCACAGAGCTGGGGATGGCAGATACTCCCAAACGGGTGAGCTAAGGAGTATGGAAATGCAAGGTGTCAGATCAGACATGTCCGAACTAAAAAGGTATTAGGAAACAGAGCAGGGAATGTTTGCCTCTTTATAAGGCACAATAACCAGAGGGGTCATACTGTTGACTGCTTGTCTACACTGAAGTGAGAGTGCTGTTTTCAGTGGGTTGTAAAGCTGAGTCGTCTGCAGTAACAAAACTCCTCATGTTTTCAAATGCTTTTAACAGCTCAACCCAGTGGTGCCAAATCACTTGCTCAGCTTTGCTGCAGACAAAATAGCTCTAGAAAGATAAGCATATCCTGGAAGGCTGGGATTTTCCAGCAGAGAAGGCCAAGTCTCTGCTGGTGGCAACTGGCACTGTTGTGCTCAACTTCACAGCATGCTAAATCCACAGATGCCAAATGACCATAGCAGAGATTTTGGCAGTGGAACAGCAGTCATAACATATTACTCTGTGAAGCTTTGCATGGACTTTACCTAAAGTACTACAGCCTGTTGTGTCTTCCAAACACTCTAGAAGTGTGGGATTCTGCACAAATAGCCAACAAAAAGTCCATCAGAGAAGTTCACCATGATTGTCAGTAGTCTGGAAGCAGCAACCAGCTCACCCACAGTGAGAAGAAACCTCAACCACCTTTCCAAAAGGCTCCCATGACTCCAGCTCCTGAGCTACCAAGCCCGGGAGAGGGAACTACAGCGCCTGGACCAGGCCCTGTGGAAGAGAATTTGACACAATGACTGCAGCCACAATGGGGCACAATGGAACTATGACTGCCTTTTGTTCTTCCAGAAAGGAACTCAAAGTCTCCTAGACACTCATCCTCATCTTCTTCCACTCACCTGACAAACTGATGCTTAAAAAGACACGATAATCACAGTGGATGGCCACCAGGCCCACACTTAACCAAGAGGCCACAGAGAAGCTGCAGCACTGATGGTGTTGTGTGGCATGCCCTTGGGATGATGTGTTGAAAAAGTAGTCATGCCATTTTGCCCACTCATTGCTATAGTGATCACCTCTTGATTAGGATCATTCAGATGTCGACTATGTCCACATGTTGACTAAGACGTATTTCCTCTTATGTTAAAACCTCCCAGAGCTGGACCTCATAAATCTTCAGACTTGCACAGGTGTTTGGCCATGGAGTCTTGTGCTGGCCTGTCCCAAAGCTAAAATGGCATGCAAGTCCAAGCTGAATTTGGTCCCAGCCTGGTAGAAGTTGTGAACTGCTGTTTAAGTCACCCAGCAGATTGAGAATCAGGGAAAGAAGCAGGCATCACATTTGTCAGTGTTTGCCCACATGTTGTTCTCCCTGATAGGTAGAATCTAAGCTAGGTCACACTGAAAAGTACTGAAGTAAAGTGGAGGTAAAGCAAGGTGTGCCCTTGTGCAGGTGAAGCTTGGTATTTCTTCACCAGTTTGTCCTTGATGCTTTACACCTAAGTAAGCCATTCAACAGCCCAAGTACACTCAATAGCTGCCTATTTCTGAGAACCATCAAGTGCCTGGTGACTTCTTCAGCTGCCTACCTGCTTTCAGACAGCACTTGGTGTAGGCTGAGCCTCCACACAACAACTCCCAGCATGATTTTATTGTATTTTCTTTAATTAATCTCTTCAGGAAGCCAAAGGCCATTCCTGCCCCTGGAACCAGATCTTTAGCTGGCAACCCAAACTTCACAGAAAGAGACAACATGACAGTGCTAATGAAAACAAGACAAAACCAAAAAACTGTGAACATTTTTATCGCCACTGGAGCCACCAGCATCCACAGAGGATACTCAGAGCTGTCAACAATGCTTCTCCTCATTTGAGACCCAGTCAAAACAAAGCTCCGAGACAAATTTCTTGCCTGACCATTACATCAAGTTTTTGTTTCATTCTCAGTCATGGCCTGCCACTGATTACATTACAAAATTCATTAGGGAAGAGAAAATGGCAGTTATTTCCTTGATGGAGTTGAGTGGTGCGTTGCTGAATAGCCAGGAGCAACTAGGGAAAACACTCCCATCAGAGGCTGCTGCAATCCCACCAGCATCACAGCCAAGCAGTCACAAGACAAAGCAGCAATGCAAGAGATGCACTGACAGATCACACGGTAACTTTTTTAAATGAAGGGCATATTGCAATATGATCTTTCAGGTCGTATTGAGAAATAAATGTACACAAAAGCCTCAAGGAGATGGGAAGAGCGAGAGACTAACTGTATTACAAAGGTTTTCCTGATGTGTTATAATAGAAGAACATGGTCACATCTCTCATTGTCATTAGTGGTTTAATTGGGAAGCACGTCATCTAATATTACCCACTTCCCAACCACACTGCCATTAAATGGTTTATTCCTTATCATAGAATCATAGAATAGTAAGGTTGGAAGGGACCTCAAGGATCACCTTGTTCCAACCCCCTGCCATAGGCAGGGACACCTCCCACTAGGACAGGTTATTCAAGGCCTCCTCCAACCTGGTCTTGAACACCTCCAGGGAGGGAGCAGCCACAACCTCCCTGGGCAACCTGTGCCAGTGCCTCACCACCCTCACTGGAAAGAAATTCCTCCTAACATCCAGTCTAAATCTCCCCCCTGCCAGTTTAAACTCATTGCCCCTTGTGCTGTCATTACATGACCTTGTAAATAGTCACTCCCCTGCCTTCCTGTAGGCCCCCTTCAGATACTGGAAGGCTACTATAAGGTCTCCTTGAAGCCTCCTCCAGGCTGAAGAGCCCCAACTCTCATAGCCTGTCCTCACAGGAGAGCTGCTCCAGCCCTCTGATCGTCTTTGTGGCCCTCCTCTGGACTTCCATGTCCTTCCTGTGCTGGGGGCTCCAGAACTGTACACAGTACTCCAGATGGGGTCTGATGAGAGCAGAGTAAAGGGGGAGAATCACCTCCCTTGCCCTGCTGGCCACACTTCTCTTTCTCATGGCACAGGTAGTGGCAGAGCAATAATATAAATAATCAGACACGGTTCAGTTTTGTTCAGAAAGTGTTAGTTGGAAGAGGGAACCAAGATCTTCACAGATTAAAGAAAAAAAAAAAAGTAAAAGAAAACTGAAAACTCTCAAGGGAAGCCTTGTTTCATTCCCACAGAGTGGTTGTGATTGGGAGCAGGTAGTTCTCACAAGACAATGGTTTTCTCTGTGGAACTAATTTGAGTGATTTCCCACAGAAAGGATCCTCTGTGCTGGAAGGTTCGAAGTCAAAGGCTGAGGACACCAAACTGGAAGCATGAAGGGGCAAAAAGCCTGCCCCAGTCCTGACGGCCTTGGATAAGAGCACAGTGTAATTCTTACAAACCACAACTGACAAGGTGCACTGGGAGATTGGAGGGAACTTGTTTCTTCTGTTAGTAACCACAGGAGTTTCTTTGGTCGGTAGTTCTGAGAACGGGAAGCTGGACAAGATGTAGGTCTGGGAGATTCTCCTCGCCTTTGGGGTTACCCACCCAGCCAGAGCTCAACTGATTAGGAGGGTATCAGAGTTACATAATGACACGTCTGGGCTGTTTTACTGTAAAGATGTGGGGGGCCTCTTTGGAGCAAGGGATGGGGGTTGAGGATAGCAAAACCACAAGAAATTGAATTTAAATGAAAGAAAAAATCAACAAATTCATGTAATATACAACGTACAGCAAACAAATACTTGCATAAGTAAAATATAGCAAGTCAGTAGTTAAATCTTATCAAGTCTACCAGCACATTCATTCTGGGAGTCTGCTTTTTTAAATCCCTATTAAATTGCTCAGGATCCATAGGGATCTATCTCTTTTAGGATGTTCTTAGGATGGCAGTTTAAGATGTTTTGTACAGGATGCATCAAACTGTTCTCTGATCTCTAGTGGCAACCAAGAGTGTGTAGTTGCCAGCCCAGATGTAGATATCTATGGTCTAGATCCCTGTACTTACTCACAGGAATCCTAACTAATGTCCTAACTACATGCATAATAACACAATGTAATCATGATAACTTTCAACAATACTTTAATGGAAACTAATTTGGCTTCATATAGAAAGTCCTTTCCAGTTTTAGGGGTTTTTTGTTGTTGTAGAAGGCAACAGCCACCTCCAAATTTCTTCTCAAATGGGTGCCTTGGTGCAAGATGCATCCACCAAAGGCTGTCAAACTCAGGTTTTATGAGGCAAATGTGTCAGAAGGTATTGCCACCCCTCACAGTGGAGGTACTGCATATTGTTCTTTCACAGAAAGGCTGTGATGTAGCTCAGGTGGTTTTTTAGATGCAGTGGTTTTCTTCGTGGAAGCACTACAAACAATTTACTACAAAAATGACCATGAGAGATCAGGTTACCTGAAAACAGGTCCGAGGAGAGTTAGTCTTCATACTGTCATGGAAGGCTAGTAGGCCTATTAGATGTCCTGGCTTGCCCCACCCTTCTGCTGATGGGGGTAGCAAGGACAGGAGGAAAACAAAAGCTTGTTCCATTATGTCCCCTGCCAAAGTGATAAACAGGTACCCACAGGTGTTTAGGTACTTGTTAGTGTCTTGCCCATATAAGGGTCAGCAATCCCTGGTTTCACCTTTGAATTTTGAATGGTGAATCCCTGTGGCCAATGGACCCATTACACTCAGGCAAATAATATAAATTGAGCTAAGTTGCAAGCAGTCATGCTGCCTCTGCCTCACGGAGCTGCTTCTTGCTTCACTGCTCTGCCTCAGTGTGTGCTGCTCTGCTCTATATTCTGCTCTCCTCAGACAACTTGCTCTGCTTTGCTGCTCTTGGCTTGAACGAAGTGCTCTGCTGTGCCTAATTCATCAGATCAGCTTAGCCCTGATGTCTTGGGCTTGAACTACCTGGAAATTTAAGTGCCTCAAGTTTACCAGGAGAAGACATTAGGTGCCTCATGATGTGTGAGAAGTGCCACTGACATGATGCTCTCTGCACATCTGCAAGAGATCCTGCCTGCACCTCTGCAAACCTCTGTGCCAAGAGGAACCAGGATCAGGCCAGAGATTGTCTGCCTCTTTCCCAGCACCCTGCTAGAGCCTAGGAAGATCTAGAAGCCTTTCAACAGCTATCAAGACACTGAGCAGTTCCAACACTGACACAAAGNATGAATTGTCCATAAGCATCCTTGTGAAGATTTTCCCGACTGAATTATAACCCAAATTTAATTAGTTTGTATATAGTTTGTGGGCAAGGCTTTTTGGAAATAAAATAATTACATATTTTATAATTTCTGCCTCCTTAATTGCCCCAACTAAATCACATACCCATTCTTGCTTCCTGAGACCAAGAGTACCAAGAGAGACAGTGGTTTCAGCAATTTTTTAAATAGAGAATTATTTTGAAAATACCCTTATATTCAAATGGGCAGCAGCTCCATAAGCAGGGGCTATAATTTCTGTAGTGCATTTCTTTCCTGATAGGTTCTTTATCCATAAGGAAATGTAAGTTTCCTTCTTTATACCTCCTACAGTATTAAAATTGTATGTAGATTTCAGATGGCAATCTTCACTAGAGGCCACCAGCTCACATCAACATGGTGAAAAACTTTACCCCATCATCTCATTGCATGCAGGAAAAGTAACAGAAAAGCTGCAATTGTTTGGGTGTTTTGTGTGATAATACTTTGGGAGACAAAACATTTCACATCCTAGCTCTAAATCTATTGAAGATATTTTCCTGACACACTCTAAAATGATTTATTGTAGGTCAGAGGGCAATTGCAAGAGAAAAAGATCAATCACGCAAGAAGAGATAAGTTTTTCCCTTGATCTTTTTTCTTTTTTTTTTTCCTCTTCTTTTTCTTTTTTCTTTTAGAGTGAACAGCTTCACTTGCAGAATTTTAGAAATTATTTCAGGACTCTGTTTTCTTCAGCGATGGTATAATTTGGACTTGGCTTATGGTTAAGTCATTTTGTATTAGAAAAAGTACCTTTGTAAGGCCAGAACTGTGAACCTCCAGCTTACAAAAGCTAAAATATAATCATTGCACTGTAGCAAATAGTCAGCTGAGAAGCTGTTGTGAATAAGATATCTTTTAGTGACTGGAAAAAGTCTTCTGAGAGTGAGGAGAGAAAATAAAAACTAGTCCACAGTACTCTGAAGCACAACCCAATGGTCTTCTCATAAGTCTGCACGTTATGGTCCCATAGATGCCATACCAATTCATCATGATTAATGTTATCACAGACAGTCCTGAGGACTGCAGAAGTGGTTGGCCACTTTCCATGAGGAGCTGTGTTTTGCTCTGCATGCTAGACACAGAAATCATTGAAGTGCAATAGACTGAGCAAAGCCAATTACATTCATGTACAAATTCACTGCGTTCACTCCACAAATGTTTTCTTTCTCTCTACTATTAATGAAGAATGTTGTCCTTTCATTTCTCAGGGAATGAGTCATGCAGATCCTATTGTCTGTCAGGAGAACAGTATGGATGATTCCTCAGTAGTATACTCCAAATATATCCTTACCTGATCATTCATATTCATCGTACTAGCATACTGAAGGTATGAAGACATAGGGAATACAATCATTTTATGTTCATTCCAATAACCACAACGTTTGGGCTTGCTTTGCTTAGCCAGATAGTATCTGCACCCCACATAAGCAGAACTGTAGGTGAACTCTGCAGGAGACAGAACATCTGCCAAACTCTTTTGAATTCAAGTCCACAGAAGGTCTGTGACATGCAAGTATTCAGAATGTGCTAGAAGATGTGGTGTTAAATGTAGTGTTGCTTGTAATGTAGGCATGTACACCTGAGCACATCCTTACAAAGTTAGTGGAGAGCTGATCAATAGCAATTTACGGTGCAATATATCTCAGTCTAGATAGAGTCCTGAGTCTGGTGAGTGAAATCACAACCTGAACCCTACTGGCTGCATTGACATGTCTCCACAGACTGTCACAGAGATCCACTGCCAGCCAGTTCAGATGCAGACACCTACACCATGAACACATTAAGTTGGAACCCACCCCCAAAATCTTCTCTAGTTTGGTTCTTGGTGAACAATGACACTATAGAGAATGTCAGAGTGGGAAAATAAGACCACATGAATGGTGGCTTCCAAAAGTTTGCTTCCTTCCTTTTCCCCTCCCAGAAAATCTATATCTTTGTGTTGCTAAAGGCATGGAAAAATTGAGCCAGAGAACAATTACTGCTCTTCATATTTCTGTAACAAGATGGAAAAGGCATGCTGTTCATTTCCTTTCTATAATATAGCTACAACTCAGTTCACATCCACTGCTCTCCATGTCTGTCTTTCTTCCTGATAAATCAGAACTGCCTTCCAGGAAAGTTTCTTATTACTAGATTTGGGGTTTGTTTGCTGGAAAATAACCAAGTAAATAATTTATACTCTCAGATTTTCAGTAAAGAAATTAATTAGTCAACATAAATTAGTAAAACATTTTACCTTTTCAGTCTTCCTCAGCTGTCTTCTGAAGCCTGGCTCCTACCTAAACTGTCTGTGTTAACTGCATGATTTACCAACTGTCCAGGTTCATTAACAGTGGTCTTACACTTGTACCCTTGCACCGTATATTCCTCAGGCTACCTATGTATCAGTAACATAGGTTTGCAGACAATTAGTAAATCTTGTTGGTTGGATGGAGCTATTTCTTTCTCTACCTGTTTTTTGCAGTGTGTCAAGGGAAGTACCTGACATTATGTCAGCCTGAGTATGTTATCACACAAGACACCTTGACCACCATAGTCAGCTACATCTCTGTGCCATCTGAATCAAACTCCTTGGCTCTCAGTGGGCCATGAAGCTGAGTGCTCAGTCCAAATGCCCTTTAATTCAGATGAAGTTAAACTGAACATATTACAGACAAACAAGAGCGGTGGGTTAAGATATGCTTAAATTCATCTCCACATTTGTGAAGATGTAATACTTTGCCATAGAAGATATCTGTCTGTTGGTTGGGGAGCTTTTCCTGTTACCCAGATAGGAAATATCATGGCCATCATCTACATACATACATACATACATATATATATACATACATCATACATATATGTGTGTGTGTGTCTGTGTGTGTGTGTGTGTGCGCGTGTGTGTATGATTATATATACATAATTATAGATACAGTAAACTATATAAAAATCTGTCCACATCCATCAGTGATCATAATCCCCTGACCATGGTGTGATGCCGCTCTTTCAGTACCTGGTTTCTTGAAGTGTCTTGACAACACATCTATGGTGATCCATACGGGTTTGGATGATCCGTGAGGAGAAAAATTGAAGAATTTGTGGACGTAAAATTGCACTAATGTGTTTGCCCAGGATTGTAGGGTTCACATCAGGTTGTCAGTGTGGAAACATCACAGACTGGTTATGTCAAGGACGATGAGCAGACAGTCAAGTTAGACACAGTCCAAGAGGAGCCCCTGCTGATCACCAGAGGGACTGCAGAGGGCACTGAGGCAAAATTCAGGTATTTTTCACCGAGGCAGGCAGAGCAAATCTGTCAGTGAGAACTGAAAAGAAACGGGGAAAACAATAAGACTCAAAAATAGTTGTAGAATTAAAAACTAACATGATTCAGTCAAACATGTTTTCAATTTCAGCTGGTTTGCAATGGATATTTTTACAATTAAGAATATCTGAAAATTGTTTTGTCTAAGTGCATTCTTTTATAAGACATAATCAAGAAAGCACATGTGCTTTTGTGGTTTATCTTTATTTACCCCCATAAGTCACCCAAAACAAATATTACTCATCAAATAGACACAATAGATTGAAAGATTGGCATTAACATTTGATGATTTCATAGTGAATCATATACACCATTTGTGTATAATGATTTTATTTCCTTGTGGTTGAACATTCTATATTTATGTCTCTCACCTCTCCCTGCAAAAGGAGAGCCAATCGTGTTCCCACTTCTAGAGCCCAAGATCAAAAGCTGCAGCAGATAAAAAATGAAATCTGTGCCAGAGGAAGGAATAAAGCCTGGTTTATGTAGCACCAGGCTCAGCTGCCCTGTAGCACCATAGAGGTTGCCATATGTGAGGAAAATACCTATTCTGTCCACAGATCCTGCAGTGCCTGAGTGGGATTCAAAGCAGAGGGATAGGCTGCAACCAACAGCATTCTTCAGCCTCTTCCACTTCTTACATGGGCTTCATCCATGCGTAGGTTTACAATGCAAAGCCATCGTCTTGTGTATGTACTTGCCTTGTAATGATAAATTCCATCTAAACTTGATTGTTTGAACAAATCACATATACATAACGGTGTAAATCGTACCACTATCTGCTGGTTAAAAGAATACATGGTGCTTTGAAGAAGTTCAGTGTGAAGTTCAGGAAAAGACAGCAGGAAACTGCACAGTCAGAGAACACTGGGACCGTGTTGACATATGTCTCACATGTGCAATACCACCATCTCTTACATTCAATGCAATTCATCAGAATGGACAGAAAAAGGCATTAAAACGCATACACAGCATATAACAGGTGGAAATTCAACCAGATGTTTCATTTGAGGCCTAAGAAGTGTTATGACTTGCTAATAGTCTGGATAGGATGGCGACTAGCATTTATGATACATTACACACGCTGCCTAGAGACTGGAAACCAAAAGCAGAGAAGATAACCTGACATCTCTATTGCTTCTGCTAATGTAAATCTACAGCATTCATCTTCTCCAGGCACACAGAGCCATGGAACCTATGTTCCAGGACATGTGACAGCACCACCATCAAAATGGAGGATCTCATGGAACATCTCATACTGCTATTGCTGTGCGTGGCCAGAAAGTAAAAGATGAAGTTGAAAACGTGAAGCAGAGCATTCTCCTCCACTTGAGAGAAGAGGGGTGGCTATGGGAGGAGAATACAAGTTGCAGCTTAACCAGGATTCAGAGATTTGATGTGTCAAAGATTTTCACAAAATACCGGGTCTTTTATAAACACAAATAGTCAGGGCTGGTTTTTATTTCTGGTACATTAATTATGAACTCTATCAGCTTTACACTTTTGGTGTCAGTCAGTGCAGAAGGAATGCTCCTGCTCCCTTCTAGAAGGCCAGAAGCTCCTACACTATTCCTCAAAGGTTTCACTTAACTTGGATTTATATTTTCTGTTGGTAGTGGATGTAAACACATAAAGTTGTTAGGGTTTAATAGCACCAACATTTTTTCAAAAACCTGTATGGTTAAAGTCTGTCATTTTGCTGACTGCACACTAGTCCTAACAAAACCACTGCATTTTTTTCTCTGACTTTACCAAGAGTGGAACATTCTGTTTCATCAGTCTTATTGTCTGCACCAAATCTTCTCCAAATTTTGCAGATGCCAATGGATCATTTTTCTAAGGATGGAATATACTGGAAGCATCTCACCAAAAGAGCTAGGGTTCGGAAGCTCTACTTCAAGAAAAGAAAAATATCAAAGTCAAATAGTTTTCATTGTAAAATTATGTAAAAACAAATTAATTCTCCTGCAGGAGGAATTTAAAAGTTATTTAAAAGTTAAAGGTTAAAAAAGTTTCATTGTGGAAAGCCCTTGACATTTCAAGGCACTGATATATATACACATTATATACTGTTTCCCCACTGTTCATGTATCCCAATACAACAGAAAAGTTGAAAGGTATCATCACTTTTTGATCTGTCTTTTTAAGCCATTAAGAGTAATTAGTTTATCTTCTCTAGCTCAGTGTGTTATATTTATATAGCAATAAATTTTCCACTTTGTTATCACATTCGAAATCAAAACAAACCTCAACCATTCCTGGGGAATGGAAGTTCCAAATTTTACCCAACACAGATGTCAGTCAAATGTAGCTGCTGAAACTTGTGTCCTCTAGCTTCTTGGACCATCACTGGAGAGGAAGAGCAGCCTGGTTCCTAGTCACTGTTAGCCAACCATCACCTCCTCTGAGACAACAGAGACAGTAACTCCCTTGTGTCAAAATTAGTTAGAGACATCTGCTAGAGAGGTCTGTTATTGTAAGAAGTTAAAGTTAAGACCAGCAGGTAAAAATGTCAGAAACAGAGGACAGTAATAACTTCAAGATAAATTTCAGAGGGCACCCCTCTGAGGCAAAAGCACACTTCACTGAGCCACTGTCACAGTGCAAAGCAAAGTGCTGAGGGCATGGGGATGAGTTGCACAACCTCAGGCTCCTTTCATGTGGCCAGATTGCAGTGGGAAGTAAAAGTGACATTTTCATCTAAAAAACAATTTTCCTTATGCCATCCCTTGCTGATACTGAGTTACAAAACCTCAGCACTGACCAGAGCAGGAATGGTTTGGCCACTCAGCCGTGTCAGGAAAGTCTTATACTTCTGCTAATCCTGTAAAGATACAAATCTATAAAGGAAAAGTTTGGACATGAAAAATAGAGTGAACTGTCTCAGAAACTCAGATCTGAGATGAGCACATCGGCCTGGAAAGGGGCAGTCTCTAGAGATGTGTGCATACTCACATTACAACTAACAACAGTACAGCTGTTCTTTGTTCTTATTGAAGGATGAAGAAAGTATGTTTATAGAAAGATGTAATTAATGTACAACTCCAGCTGTTTAAAAGGAAACTTGGAGTTGCCCTGTGTATCTTCAACATGTTATTCCTTGTGAAACAGCTGAACCTGGAGCTCCTTACCCACAGCAGAGTCAGTGGTTACTGTACTGAGAGTTGGTTAAACAGATGTGAATTAAGGTCACCTTAACTCTGAATAGGAGCTTCTGTCCTGGTTTTTAGTTACACTTGACAAGTCCAACTTTTTTTTCATACCCTTCTTAGGATTAGATTCATGTCCTCATCTTCTGATATCTGGTGGTCTGTCTGTATAGGATGAGCTCATTAGATTCAGTGAGTAAAACGCCACTGAATCACAGACTTCATTTTACTAGTACAAAAGTAGAAACGCCCAGTGATCCACAATGAACTAGCTTCAGATTTATCCTGAGGCATGTGAATGGTGACCTCTGCTCACTTTACTTGTGCATGATCAACAGTTTTGGTTTCCAGCAAGCACTAAACATGTGATTTTTTTTCTTATGACCTCCCACATATTTATAGTATTAGAAATGCATTTTGCATGTATTAGATCTTGAAATGAGTCTGAACTCTCACAACCTTTCACACCAAGGATGTGTCCTCCCTTAACCTCACTGCATGGCTATTTACTAGAGAGCATTTCTTTCTGTCTTCTGCCTAAGCAGAGCAAAACAAATAAAAACAACTCTACAAACTAAAATCCTGTAAGTGAACAATAAATCTACAATTGCCTTCAGTTGTGCCCTGTCAGAGCTATCTGGCCCCTCAGCATCCAGGGATTGCAGCCAAATCAGCCAGGGAGTGGGATTAGTTCAGCATCCCCTTATTTCCCCAATTCAGCTCCACACAAAGCAAGGGAATAAGCTCAGGCTCAAAGGGATGCTATGACAAGGGTGTAACACAAGTACCCTGATGCTTATTCCTATACTCAACAACTAGACACATAAAGCCCAGCATAGATTTGATTACAGGCTTGTACAGAAACTGTGGTACAGATAATCAGAGCATGTAATAGTCAAAGGAAGGGATGTAGGATCAATAGTCAATGGGTAAAAAGCTGGGAGAGTGATGAAATATCTCAGGTCAATATGATCATTATTGACACTTGAACAAGCACAACACACCTTGTCCCATGGTCCTTTTCCTGTGGGAGAGGTGCTTTTATATGGTGGGCTGGAATTGTCTTAGCTGCCCGCTCTAAAAACTATTTCAGGTGCTCAGAACCTTGGTAAAACTTACAGCATATTATCTAATTCTTTTATACATGCAGAGACAAACCACTGAAAATCTGGAAGACAATCAAGGTCTTGAAAATATTGAGTAAGAAAACATAGAAACAAAAACTCCAACACAAGAAAATCCTTGTTTTGCAAGTGGTGGATTGTTGTCATTTTATGGGACCACACTGGCAGTATGGTGAATTCGCAATGCTACATGGCACCAGAGGTGGAGGTAATTACTGATGAGTGTACCTAGAAACAGAAGGGAAAGCACAGAGAAAAGAACATGGAGCTGAGAAGGCCAAAACAGCTCTGACCCCATCAAGCTACAGAAAGATCAAGCTAGAAGATTGTCCCTTCACGAAGGCAAGCAAAGATGCTAAAAAAAAAGGTGACTAAGCAGCCTTTTCATCAGAGAATCAGAAACCTTGCTTAATAAAATGTATGCAAGGAAAGATCAAACTAGTGATGAGATTATGATCAAGATACTGAAAAAAAAATCTTCACTCTAGATAGAATGAAACTTTAGAGAGAGATCTTACAGCATCTGGTGAGATACCACATCAGAACTCTAAAAGAGGGAAAGAGAGACGTTTGAGTCTCTGAGAACAGTAACAACTGTTGAATCAACTGTGTTATTTGGAGGGTTTATGGAATCCTTAATTTGGGGGGAAAACTGTAATGAAGACTGAAAACAGTGAACAAGATTGCAGAAAAGATTCTGAGTTTAAACATTTAAACCGTAAGTGGAATATTTAAACCATAAGTGGAGAACACCATGTGCAGATTGAAAGCTCTGAAGGGAAATCAGAGCTCTTATTCAGAGAACTGCCTTAGTCAAAGGGGCAACTGGAATAAAATCAAAAGCTCAGAAATGAACAGAAAAACTGCACACGAA
>VWYK01109172.1:4477-25969 GCA_013399775.1 Semnornis frantzii
AAGAAAAAAACAAGTTAAAAAAAAAAAAACCCCCCAAAAATATGGAACCTATGCCCCAAAAAAAAAAAAAAAAAAGTTTAAATACTCTTTCTAAATGTGGAAGCAAATCTACTGGGTATCTTTTGTTGAATAGTTTCCTTTATTGAGGGGAGTATTTAATACTTTTATTTGCTCCTTAAACTACCACTCTCACCAACTAATTAATGTCAGTGGCAGGATAAGTAAACGAAACCATTGTGGTAGCATTTCTCAGATGTTTTGCATGTATGTAGACAGTGAAAAAAAACAGATGGAGAATACTATAATGTTCTATTTAAAAACTGTTTGTCAGCTGTAGTTAAGTTGACACTGTCATCATGGCAACAATTCATAACACTTCACATGTTGTGCCTCTCTGCTGAAGGTTGTTCCTCAGACCCGAGCTGGTGGAACTTGGAAGTTCTCAAGAAGCCCAGTGAGTGGAACAGCAAACAAGCAATGGCTACCTTGGGCTACTATTGCCTTCAGACTGCAAGGAGGAAGGTCAACAGAGCATTTGGTTTTATAACAAACTGATGGTTACCTCTACTGTGCTGCACCAGATAAAAAAAATAAATAAACCAATCTACATAGGCAAAAACATCCAAAACTATACAAAGCCATTTGTGGTTCAGGGCACTGATAACAGCCTAACGTTTCTCAGCTCAAGGTCACTGGCTGAAGTCAAGTTTGCTTTTGATGTAACTCAAAGTCATTACAATATGAGTTCAAATCCTAGTTTATGCAAAATGCACTTCTGCTATCTTTGCAGTCCCTAGTGGACCAGAACCCACAGATATTTAAAATGCAAACAATTTCAGCTAGCACTGATTGGCAGCTTTGTGGATATTCTCAGTGGAGGAGTGGGCATTGACATGGCACTCTCTGAGCACCCCTCTAGACAGCTCATGTGGTTCAACAAGTGCCCTGCCTAGGCTCTGCTTCTGGACATAGTCCATTCCCATTACTGGGCCTTCAGCCTTTAGTGCTGCCACTTAGCTGTTTTTCACCAGTTTGATTTAAGCCTGAGGTTTTTGTTTCTGTACATGAAAGGGAAAATTATAATTTAGTGTGCAAATCCAAAGCCAGTGAATATGTACTGGGGGAAAGAGAAGGGCATTTCACAATGTGACAAAGAATCAGACCCTTGAATCCTTCGTCTCATTAAACTTCAGCTCCAGTTGAAGCCCAAATGGAGATCTCAGCATCATCCATTTGTAATTATGATTACACTACTATACATTATAGACAGTAATAGCATTTGCCAGGACTGAGATTTCTGTCATCTTCTTACAGGGCTTTTGAAAGTAAGTCATGCTGCTAGAATAGCCTGCAATTCTAAACTACTCCAGATTAATTTAAATGGATTTGCATTTATATTTCCTTTACTTGTATTAGTTACGGCTACACACAGTCAAAAGGAGTAATTAATAAAGAGTAAAAATGCAAAAGTTTGGTTGTTTTTTTTTTTTTACATCATCAGTAAATGGTTTGAATCTAATACAACTAATGCTTGCATAAAAGAATGGAAAATGATAGGCAAATAAGTCTCAAACACTCTACTTGGTCTTAATTATTCCACATTTTAGGAGAGGTGAGAAAAATGTCTCCATAACTGCCTACTCAATAGAGCATGAATAATGAAAATATCTCTACACAGCTTGCAACCTTCTATAACAATGGTTGTAGAAAAAGAAAGTACATTATTAAACATTGTGGCAAATGCATAGGACATTTATATCTCATTTCTGCATTTTGCTAGATTCCTGTATTTAGTTCACTGTGATCAAAATTATTTGCAATACTTTTGGCTGCACAATTGTTCTTGCTATTGTCTCAGTTTTCACACGCAGAAAGGTAGAGCTTGTCATGAGGGAAAATCAGACACAGGTTTTAGCAGCAAGGACTTGATTTATTATTGCTTCAAACAAGTTTCATGCATTAAAGATCCCTGTACAGAACATGACATGTTCTTTCTTTAAAAACAGCTACACACTTTAGGACAAGTGACATGATCCAAATGGTCTCGGCTGACGTTGACGGCTATTCTAACGCGGCACAAGACTGTCTCCCTGACTCAACGTCTTTAACATTTTTTTCAAACAGAAAGGAGAAGAATAAAGGTGTGTGTGGGGGAATACCTAGATAAAATGAAATCTCTGTTCTGCAAAAATTCAGTTTTCATCTCACTTCCTGTATGGACTGCTATCCCTTAGGCTAAACGAAGCATTTTTACATACATGCACACACAGAGCCCCCTTTACTCAAACGTGATTTCAGTATCTGATAATTATCTGTTGAGGGCCACATCTGAAACCCACTGATTTGAAGGGAAAACATTCCCTCATCTTCACATGTCTTTGGATCAGGTACATACAGATATCTTAATTATAGGGAATAAATTGCTAAGTAACACCACTGAAGCAAAACCAGAAGTAGGTATTTTTAATGGGAGAAAGAATGGGAGGAAGAAAGGGGAAGACTGACAGAGCTGAAGGGACATGATGGTATCACACGGGATACCAAATAATAGTGTTTTAAATTGCTGTAATACAATTAATCTGGAGAAAATTACTTTGTATAGAACAGGTAAGCACATTTTTAGATTTTAAAAGAAATGAAATATTTTTAGAGTTAAGTACCTCCCAAAGGCGATTAATTATGGGAAGTTGAAAAAAAAAAAAATAAAGCTAGTTTGTGATTTTACTCCCTTGAAAACATGCAGAATACAAGAATGCGTCATTTTCGCCAAAGCTTTTTTGTTGTTGCTTGTTTTTATCCCTCCTCTCTACAGAAAACACTTCTCTCCTTATCAAATATGTTATTACAAGAAAGATTTAGTAATGTTTCTTTTTGATCCCATCAAAACAATGTAGAGTGTTCCCTTCACTGCATACCTTTAAGACCTGGCCAGACAGACTGCTGGGCTGTTTTATCTAGATGGTGCACTTCCCAAGAAAGTTGAGGTCCCTTTCAACATGCTATTCTATCATTCTATAAAAACAGATGTAAAATGATCTGAAGTATTCCTTTTTCAAGAGACAAAGCATCAGGCACAGTGTCATCAATTCTGCTCACATACCAGGACAACATTTTGTTATTCTGTGTTTATATATATTATGTTATTCTGGACTTACATATACATGAATGGAGGAAAAGACTCTCCATCCGTGAGGTTCCAAGGAGTTAGAGGCAAGATAAATACTCTTTCTTCCTTCATCATTTTTCAGCTTAACTTCTCTCCCGCTTTCTACCTCCTACAGTCCTGGTCTTGTTATGACCTTCTCATGGCTGATTTCCTCTTTCCCACCCACACAGCAGAACCTTCAACAGACAGGAAGAGTTCCTCTGCTCTGCTTCTATACACACACATCAGCTACAGTAACTGCTCCTTTAAGGCAAACATCTCCACTTAACAACCAGAAAACAAACCTGGCTCAAAAAACCAGCAGGCCAAACTGCCAGTGATCATGTAAGAACCACAGTAAGTCAACTAAGCTGACTTCTGCACACCAAACCAAGGAGCTGACCATTGAGCAAAGCAGCTGTTCTCAGCACTGCTGTGCACAGGTGACTACCATGGCAGGGAGACCAACCTGCACACAGCCACCTGGTTAGTGAGGGCTGCAAGGGGAACAACAGTCTCTGATGTGTACTCACTTGCCCGCTGAAGAAAGCCCAGCGAATCAAGCAATTAAGCAACCTCCTTGTCATATTTCATGGCAAGTCACAGCATACCAGACCATTTTAAACCACAGCCAGCCTTTGGGAAAGAACACATCCTAAAATAGGGCTAATCACAACACAAAAGGTGAAAGCACCTAAACAACACCTTCAGAATTATACCTGCACGCCCTTTTTCCCACTTTAAAAAAAAAACAAACCAACCAAAAAAAATCCACAGCAAAGCCAAACTGTTATTTCCCACCTTTAAGTGATTAAAGTTATTCCACAAGACATTGTGATAAAGCTCACCAGAAGAGATGCTTAATACTGACTGCTACTTAGCATGCTTCTTGTTAGTGTGTTATTCTTGATCTCCATGTAGCAACTGCACATGATTTTCTGAACGTCCCTCTTATTATGACCCATGCTTATTTCTCCTTTGGTTCATCTCTAGCTTAAGGCCAGGAATGGAAAGACTACTTGTACAAGAAGAGAAGAGATATCAGTGCAACTTGTTTTCTTTTAGCATTCCTCTGAATGGATTCTTAATGCTTTCCCAGAATGTTTTGAAGTTAAGAGAGTGAGTCCACAGATTCAGTACTGACCCACAGTTTTAGAAACAGCAATGAAGACAGAGGAGCAGTACTTTAAACAGTAAGCTTGAACAACCTGTATATGTAACTCCAGATTTTCTACAGTTAAACAAATTCTCACATAACAGAACTCTGAGACTACAGGTAAATGTGTGAAAGCAGATGAGAGAATAATTAAGATGTACTGCCAATCCAAGAACCTCAGCATCTCCTACATAAGGTCACTGATGTAAAATCATCTCTGGAGTCACAACAGGTGGGTTTCTTCTGACTAGATGAGTCTGACACCATCGAAGCTGCTCATCCTGTACCTTTCAAAAGCTGACAGAGAGGCAGTTACTTACAGAGTTGGATTTCTCTCTTCTAAAGTAGCCATCTGAAACAATGAAGATGTATTGTACCCTACAAGGACTCATTTCTCTCCACCAGCTACAGAGTCGAGGATAGGGAGTTGAGATATAGACGTTTACACTACAGACATCTAACACTAGGTGAAATGAATCTCATTGTACGAGTTTTTCCAGTGACTTGAAAGAGGAGAGGATTTCATCAAAGAGCTATTTCAAGATAGCTGTCACAGTCAGAAAAAGAAGTAATTCACTTAGCTATGACCAGATTTAAGTTGGGTTCATTTCTCCTTAGCAAAATTGGTTTAAATATCACATGCAGAATTATTTCACTGTTTGCAACAACACAGTAAGTGGGTCGGAAGAGAAGATGAATATGAGGATTTTTCCTCTTTGTTCTTGATTTCGCAAGTGAATGACTCTAGGGTCCCATTTGCAGTCCCTTCTACAGTCTGCCTCTCCAGCAGTCACTTCATAAAAGCAAAGAGGCTTCACTGGGTCTTCACCAATTACTTTTCTAAAATGATTGAGATTCCATGATACAAGAATTATGAATATCACATGTTAGTATTTTTCTTCTCACTTAGTTTTTCCTTCTGCAGCTCCCTGACATGCATAATTAACAAAATTCTAGCTGAACAAACTGTCTTTTGCTTTTCCTCCTTTTTTCAAGGGAAAGAAAAGGTGATTTCCCAATTTATATTTGCTTTTGAGCCTTGTTAAGCATTAAGAAAACTTTCTTATCCACCATAGTGCATCGACTGTTTTTGCCTCACTGTGAACATTAAGTACAAGGTTTTGGAGACAACTGTCCAGGTGCTATTGGCAATCGCTTAAAACTGCAAAGAACGAATACTAAAGGCACCGAGTAAAGCAAAGTGCTTCAATAAAAATTGCAAAGGGTAGGGTTTCTCTTGTAAGAAATGGATTAAACATAGTTGAAGATATTCAAACAGGTGTGGTTAGAGTCTAACTGCACTGGATTATAGTGACATTAACACAATTTAAAGCCTTCAGTTAATAGGCTTGAACTCTCTTGGTTTTACGCAGAGTGTGCGAGATTGATGTACCAACACAACAAACACTCCCAACATTTCTATTTCCTTTCCTGACACCTCTCTTTGACCACTGTCAAGCTAACATTTGCATTTTGAGAGAAAGAAAATTTTTTCTTACACAGAAAAGCATTCTCTACTTATTTGTATCTTACTGTTATTCTACCACTGCTACTGTTACGTAGCAGCCAAAGAGCCCAGGCAGGTGCATTTCTGCTTGCAGCTGAAACAACACTTCATGCTGCTAACAAATTATGACCAAGATCACAATCAATGCAGTTTAAGACAGAAGACTGAGACTGGACAGACAAACTGACCAACTTGGTCTCCTGAACTTTCTTGCCTGTTCTGCTCCTCTTCCACTCCTCAGGCGCATTTCAATATATCAGCATTTTTCTAATAGCATAGGATGAATGTACACAGACACATAACCAGGTAAAAAGGTACATCTTTTTTTCTGTATTGTCAAAGTGAGAAGCCAGAAAATCTGGCACATCAATCTGATGTGGTAAAAATAAAAAAAATAATGTACAGCAACAGAGAAAATGGCCAAAAGCACAATTCAAGGACCACTACTCGGATGAGCAGCTGTTTTGTTTCCTGTACATGGCAGGTAGTTTTTAATGATAACCTTTTAATAAAGTCTGCCTTGAGAAATCAACAGATTTCACTTTTCTTTTAAAAAAACAAAGTACCCAAACAATATTAAACAAAACCAACCAAACCAACCCCAAAAGCCAAAAACCAACCCACCACTCCCCCCAAAAAAAACCCAAACCAAACGAACAAAAAGCTAAACCAAATCAAACCAAAACAAAACACCTGAGCGAAATGGGATTGAAAAACAACAACAGTGAATTATATCCAGCACTTATGTCAGCACCCAACAGGACTTGAAAGTTCTCTGTGTCTTTGGCACCAACAAACCTGGTTTAGATGCATCAGTAGGCTGGGATGCTTCACCTAATGTCCAATACTGTAGGTGTGAATGCTCATGAAAGAGAACATCTGTTTATTCATAATGCAAAAATTATATAATCATGCCACCGACCTTGGTGGATTCACCTCCCTTCAGGTTTCCAGTGAACTCAGCTAAATTGTTCTTTGCCAAGAATATTGCATCAGTCTTAGCACAAAGTTTTTCTAATACCTTAGAAACTGTGAAGTCACAGCAGAACACCATCGAGGTGTTTTTTTAAAATGCAATTCAAGAAAGCATAATTGAATCTCTGCCTTGTGCTTGCAGACTGCTTACTTGTGACAATTACAACTGACGAAGACAGTTCTCTGATGCCACGAGATAGCTGTTTTAAGATAGCCAAGCGTGTTTAGGACAATAAGTTGGAGCACTCCCAGGTCCTTAGAACTGAACTTCCTATTGCATGTCCTTATGTCATCTTTGAAGTATTCAATATTTGTGAAGGGGAAAAAAAAAAAATTAAAAAAAGGCTACAAACCCCAAAACCCAAACACCAAAAATACTGAAGTGCTCTGTGAAGATATTAGCCTTCATTCCTTTTGGCCAGCTATAAATTTTCAAGCTGTTCAAACCCTAGACAGACACTCTACCAACCCCCAATGCCTAAATGACATTCATCAAATGAATGAAATGTATTAGAAACCACTTAAAAAAAAACATATCTCTAATTTCCCAGAACAGACTCAAGGCTTAATTTTGTTCACAAGCTACACTGGAGTAATTCTAAAATAACTTAATTGATGACATCAAATTACTCAAATTCTCACAGCAGCATATCTGGAAGTTGAATTGGTTGTGGGGACAATGGATTATGAGGACCCAAGGTAGAAGATTCAAGCCCCAGATGCCCATCTGATTTAGAGGTGCTGCCTTGCTACCACAGCACAGTGCTGGGGTTCAGGGAGTGACTGCCAAAACAGATTTTTCCCACAATTTGGTGAGGTTTTGAGTATCACGTAGAAATATCCAACTACAAACACAGAATAGCCCTGAAGTTGCTCTAAAGTACAGCAGTGTTGGGATGGAGGACAAGTCAGTTCAAAGAGTCTCAAAAGGCTCCTTGGCAGCTGCTCTCCCAGCAGCATGAGCAGGGCACAGCTTGCTGTCCAGCCCACGTGTTAAACGAGTTCCCAATGCATTGTCATCATTATTAGCCAGGGGTAGGTGGAAGGCTCCCAAGCAAACAAGCTGCGTAATACACTGCTGAATTATAAGACCAATCTCCAATAAAACAACATTTGAAAAAAATAAAAAAAACAAAAAACAACCCCAAAAACAGATGCAAAAGAATTCCAAGAAAAATCATCTCTCTTCTTCCTTGTACAGAGACAACAGAAGTTTCTATACATCATCTGCAGTGGTCACAGAGATATTTAGTTATTAAAGTACCAGGACTTTTTTTGGAAAATGGTTATATATCACTTAAAACACAATCACAAAATATGTCTATGAATTGGAAAGAATAAGCACATACAGTATAGTTGCTTCTAATCTGTCTGGAAAAGACAGTGGGGAAAAAAAATCTATTTAAATTTGTATATGCTTAGACAATCTTTGTTGTTGTAGCATGATGTATTGGAGTACAATGGAAAGTATTGCAAAGCCCTGCGTTAAAGGCAGGTTTCACAATAGGAAAAAGACTGAATCTGGTCTATCCCACATTTGTATCATAAAAATCTCATTTATACGTCTTGTTTCTCTACTCTTGGTCAGCTTATGATATGACTGCATAAACTAATATACAAAAACTATCTCAAAGACCTATGCCAGGATGCATTCGATGGGCCTCAAGAGACCTTTAATTCATACCTTGTCCTATACACTTACAAGTTCTTTGTTGCATTCATACATGTTTTCTATTTCAGAAGGGCTATTAACTAAGCACATTTCTAAATCTATTCTACTTCTATTTTCAGAGGACCCCAAATCTGCCATACCTTGTTTATTCCCCAGCCGGAAAGTGCATCACCTAAATCTTTAACCTTGGAAAAGTGCAGGGGGCAAATTAATGTGCAGGAGCAAACTAGGAAGCATTAAAAAAAAAAAAATCTGATAATCTTCCATGACAGGAGCTGATGTCAACTATGTTATGGAAACTGCTCCTTAGCACAGGGGATAGCATAGTTTAAATGGACTGGATTTACTTACTAGTAGCACTAAAATGGCTAAAATCTGCAAGAAATTTTCTCCACAATTTGACTAGAACAAAATGTTATTGTACAGACATAAGATGAGAAACCATTATTATCTTCCCAAATGCACCAGATCATGAGTGAGCAACTTTTGTTAGAGGAAATACCAGCAAAACAAGCAAGAAAAGCTAATCCTTAGCTTCTTTTTCAGAAGGGAAAGATTTTAATTGCTGCAACTATCACACAGGGTTAGAGGAAATATCCTGAGGGGACCTGAGGTCTTCTTCCCAATGCAGATTACAGGCCAACACAGAGATCACCTTGTGGATGCTCTGTTCCTCTTTCAAAGATGCAGACACTTTCCTCTTCACTTTCACAAGGCTGGAGCAACTACAAGAAGAGTTCATTTGGAAGCTCCTNAGTTCATTTGGAAGCTCCTTATTAGGAAACCCTGTAGGGTACTGTCATCTGCCATTTCATACAGCCTAAGAGTTGCAAATAAGATTTTACAGCATCATGCTACCTACCAGGCACCCACAGGCCACCTTGTAGAATGTCTTAGATCATATGACAAAAATCCCATGACAGGTCAGTTGTCCAAGTTGTTTATCTCCTAGATTTTTGTCTCAGGCAAGTGGAGTTGCCACTGAAATTCATATTTTCTCACCATATTAAGAGTAATGGTTTCTTTGCAGATGAGAGTAGCAACTTCCTCTGTACATGCAGATCCTATGTGCACAAAACTCCTCAAATGAAAGGACATTGGGATGTTGCAACAAAGGTATATATGCAAGCTAACAGAAGCAGTCAGAGCTTTTAAACCAAGGGACACAATGAAACACTTTCTGACACAGGTGCTTGCCCAGCCAGGAACCCATTAGCACCTTGTCATAACAGCCTCTAAGCACACAAAAATATGCATTTGGAAGCCATAAAAAACAATGGACATACACAATTAAGTGACCAAGGAAAACCTGTCATCTTCTCTCTCTCTCTTTGGAACGTAGCCAGAAACAACTGGTGGGAAGGAAAAGATAATTTGGAAATACCTCAACCTCAACTTTTAATGTTTACTGCCAGGAGAAAAAAAAATCCTATATTAAAAATGACATAAAGGGTGTGAGAGATAAAACAGTGATTTGTGGCAGTATCTCCATTAATTTTATGAGACTTATGAAACATGAGGCCTGGTAGGAACTGCTGATTTAGGATCTAGAGGAAAATGTCCTGAGCATCTCCTGACATTTCCATATCAAGTAAGTTACAAAGCACTTGCCAAAGAACCAACATCTATACTTTCAGTGTCCCAAATCAGTTGTCCCAGCTTTCCCCTAGCTCACTTCATCTGCTGTGGCTGCAGCTACCACTGGTAAATTTCTCTACCTCAGTTGTCACACTCCTCCCACTTCAGTCACACAAATCTCAAGCCTTCCACCTTCAAATCCACAGCTTCACCACAGCATGAAAACTACTTACACCTTGGCTGTCAAACTTGACACATAGAGAGCTTTTCGTCTAACTAAAAATAACCTCTGCTGGACTTCTGGAATCAAATTTCTCTGGTCATAGTTCATAATCTTTGTCTACAATACCCACTTAAATCTGTTTAAAACTTGCTTATCCTTTCTAGGATTCTACCGGTAGCCTACTTAGGTGTAATTTCTTAACAAAAGCCTTTAATTACGCAAAAGAAAAAAGCTTGCAGGAGAAATCCACACACCCATTCTTACCAGCATACCTCTCCCCACCCTGCTTCTCTTGAGTATACGTATTTAGGTGGGAAACTGTTTATTAACACCAATTACAGAGCAACTTTGTCCTTACTACAGAGCCCCAACGTACTAGACGTTGCATAAGTACTGTTAAATAAGACAGTCCTTGATGTAAAGAGCTATCGACAAGCTAGCCCTGGAAAGGACTCTCCTGGTATTTGCAGCCTAAGACACCTCTCTGGAAACCCTTTACTGTTTGCTCTACCACAAATGGGAAAAATCTCAAGAGAAAACATGCATCTAAAAGCAAATTTCATAGATTTTTAAAGTAGAAGTCAGACCTTTTTAGGTATTTATATGCAATCAACAATTTCTTCCTCTGTGTTGCCTATTGCACAGTAACTGCAAAGCATTAAAAGTCTTGGAAAACAGATCTGACAAGCACTTGGAAATACCCTCTGTTTTCAGGGCTTGAGAGAATTAAGGGCCTGACTCTTCCACTAGCACAAATCAGAAATAAATGCAAAGAGTCACCTGACATTATGCTGCTGTAAAACACGTATGCAGCTGAGATGTTGTGCTTGCTTCAGTGGAATAACTTCAGTAACACGTGCAGATTGACATGCAAATAACCCTCTTGAAATTGCACCAAGAGAGGTGGAGAGAGAAAGACAATCTTGATTAAAATTTTTTGAAGGACACTAGTATGCGGTGCTTAGTTATGATCAGCTCAACATAAATTATCATATAACCCATTTCCAATGAGAATGCAATATGAGCTAAATTTTACACTGATTTATAGCTTATGAAGGCTTCACTGAAAACCCTCCTTGCTTTGTAAGTCCAGGTCAGTGAGGAATTCAGGTTTGTTTTCTTTCATTAAACATCTTCGGTTGCACATTAAGGGTGGAAGGTCATAGAAATAGCGAGAAAAGGACTTTAAAAATAATAATATTATCATCCCACATAAGGAAAAGATTGCAGATTTTCAAAGGAAAAATGATACTACAAGTTATGTCTGAAGTCCTTCTCTGTGTTCACAGATACTTGATTCCTCTTTTCAGACAAAAAGCCTCTACCTGCATCAAGTCCTCAATTAGTTCAGCAGTCGGCAAAGAGCAGGCAGTAGCCTACCTTGGCCAGCAATGAAATAAAAAAGGCATTTTTCTGGTCTTTTTCTAACCTGCCTCAGAGATACTATGAAATGTCCTGCTGAAAAATACAGACTATAGCAGAGTCCATGTCCTGGTCACAGTTGCAGCATACAGTCAGAGAAACAGCAGGAATTTTGATTATTTTGACTGCTGTAAATGAGATCAGGATCAAAGCTCAGAGTTGACTCTCTATGACAAGACTAGCAACTTGCAAAATTGACTTCTAAAATAACTCAGATTTTTTTGAGATACTTGGGGCTCATCTTTATGTTTGGATTTTGTTTTAAATACTATTACATGTCATTAATCTGCTCAGACATTATCTTATTTTAATTTTGCTTGTTGTTAAAATAGTGTATTTCAAGATATCAGCAAAGTACCTCTCTTCTTTTGTATTTGCTTTGCTCGTGCAACCCTTAGAGCTCAAAGTCTTGTGTGATTAATAGCTCTGTCAGCAATTCCTATTTAAAAGCTATTCTTATTTTATCTCTTTTTACCCTGTCCCTGATTTTCCTCTCCTCATCGTGCAGAACAGCCACTGCCAGCATCTTTGTGCAACCCAAACTTTGCAACTTTATTTCTCACAATTCCTCTTCCACTTGAAGGTGGTCACATCGATTTTGTTTGATCATCTATGAAGATGATCAGAGGGCTGCAGCAGCTCTCCTTTGAGGACAGGCTACAAGAGTTGGGGCTCTGCAGCCTGCAGAAGAGAAGGCTTTGAGGAGACCTTATGGTAGCATTCCAGTATCTGAAGGGGGCCACAGGAAGGCTGGGAGGCACTATTTACAAGGTCTTGTAATGCCAAGGACAAGGGGCAATGGGTTTAAACTGGCAGAGGAGAGATTGAAACTGGATGTTAGGAGGAAGTTCTTTGCAGTGAGGGTGGTGAGACACTGGCACAGGTTGCCCAGGGAGGTTGTGGCTGCTCCCTCCCTGGAGGTGTTCAAGGTCAGGTCGGATGAGGCCTTGAGTGACCTGTACTAGTGGGAGGTGTCCCTGCCTGCGGCAGGGGGTTGGAACCAGATGATCCTTGAGGTCCATTCCAACCTTACCATTCTATGATTCTATGATTCCAAAATAACCAAGTAACCTGAAAGCACAGTCCTACATGTAGCTGAGTGGCCACTACTGATGTAAGCCAAACCCAGTAATTTAGCACTGAAAGAACTCAGGACTTTGCTTGCAGGATCATATCAATGTGTTTCAGCTTGCTAAGCTTTGACTTGACTATGCCCATTTCTCCCTCAGAATTCAGCAGCACTTTCTAGTGTTGGATTTCAATAAACAGAAGAAAGGATTTAAACCAGATCAGCAGGATTTGTCACCAAGCAGGCAATGCAGGTTCCTTATTGCAAGCCTCCCAAGCAAGCACTGTCAGTGTCATAGTCTTGAAATTACTCTGTCATCCCTCTGGCAGTTTTTGGTTTGGTTTGGTTTAGAGTTTTTTGGTTTGGGGGTTTGTTTTGGGTCTTGGTTTGGTTTAGGGTTTTTTGGTTTGGGATTTGTTTGGGTTTTTCGTTTGGTTTGGTTTAGGGTTTTTTGTTTGAGGTTTGTTTTGGGTTTTTGTTTGGTTTGGGGCTTTTTTTCTTTAATGTATCTAGTGCTTCTTGACTGTTTAGGTAGCCATGTCTCCTCAATATCTCATTCAAGCGTAGCACAGAAAAGTCTAACAACCCTGGGCTGGCAGCCAAGCTTGCTAGTGACTGACGCTCGCTTAACTGAGCAAAGATTTGCTCTGCTCCAAGCAGGAACCTGACTACACGAGGACCAGCAGTGACAGCAAGGGTGCAGGCTTGCATCCTAACAACGCCACTTCCAGCTTGTGCTCAGGCAAGTGGAACCAGCACTTAAGCTGAATGCTGAAAGGCTTCAATCTTCTGCTTCTTTCCAATTCACCTCCTGTATAAATCCAGGACTTTTTCGTAGGAGCGGCACATTAGGATAGTTACATCGCTAATCCGGGCATCATTTTAAACTCAATGAAAGGCAATTTAAATGTCGAAGGAGGAGGAATGCAAAGGGAGGCACAGAGGAGAGGAGATCGAGAGGAATGAATTGCTTAGAATACATTTTTTAAAATGTGTTCTTGCCAGTAAATGACAGAAATAAATCAGCAGTATGAAGTCACTGGTAGCTGGATTTAAAACAGAGTTTATGACCGTTTGCTAAGGGGCCAGAAGAAAGCATAAGCAAAACTACTAAAAATACAGCTTCTGCAAGCAATGATGATGTTACACCTTTGGGACAAATCCCTTGATTTAAGTGAAATGACACCTCTCCAAACATAGACTACAGGCAAATTTAACAAAATCTCTGCCCCAAAGGCTTACCTGTCTAACCAGTTAATGATAAGGGGAGGGGAGTTACAGAAACAAAAATGTGTGAGATCTGTGCCCAGCACAAACATGTAGACACCTAAACTGCTTTGCATCATCTGAAAAAAATTTTTTTTTTAAATCTCATTTTCCATGGAGAACAACTGAAGAATTATACTTTTGCTGTCAGCAGTTCAATGATTATTAATGATTTTCTATTTCTCTGGGTTTTTTTTTGTTTTTTTTTTTAAACAACTGAGAACACTTTTTGTTGAATAGAAGTAATTTAAAGAGGTAAAATGTTCTGGTGGTGCTCTGGTTTGAACAGAGATAGACTCTAGTCCAGATTTCTTCTGTGGAAGTGAAATCTGAGTTGGTCTCATGCATTTCAGCAACATTCATACAGTTTTGGAATCTTGGATGCTTTTCAGACTCAGAGAGGTTGCCTAATGTGACCCCATTTACCAAACATGCTAACGACATAGTGGTCAAAGAACACTCCCTTTACATATCCAGTGGTCTGATGTCCAAGAATCACTGTACCAAGCTGTGAACAGCGATGAAGTCAGCCTGTGGACTGAGATAACCTCTCAAACTTTCCATCTCTTAAAACACTATTTTACATTTCAAATAGGTCACAAGCAAAATCCATTTGGTCATGTCAATCTACAGATGACAGAGCTTCATTAAAAAAATCATCACAGAGATAAGTACCATTGGTAATCTCAACAGCAGGCAAAGATGCTCTAAATTAGAAACACATGGCTGAGTTATACATCTCTACTTCATGTCTTCAGTAATCCATCCACTAAGTATTTGATTTAGTGAATTATTCTTAACTGAATATAAATGTGAAAATAAAAATAAATCTGCTAAGGTATAATAAGAAAAAACATAAGTGAGAATGGGCAGGAAAAGCACAAGAGTGGAAGCAAAGCCTTCTCAAAGAAAGACCTTACAGTCCACAAACATCTAAGTGATCGTGTAGCCAGATCTCTGCTTTGTCTTTCAGGAGACAGAAAACCAAAGATCACCAAAAAACTTTAGCACCATTAATACTGAAAAGGGTTTTTTTGTTCTCCTTCCTCTCTCAGGGATTTTTTTGAACCTGGATCTTATAATTGAAAGCCAGTGGATTAAGCATAACACATCAAACCACTGTTAACACCCAGTCTCCCGCAAGGCTGAATCCTAACAACTCTGTTTTCTGCCTACAGTATGTGCAAGCAAGTGGAACCACCACATGCACTGCATGCTAAAGGCCACAGCCTTTGTCTTCTCCTAGTTCTGTCTATTTCAGAGGCTAACACGCTGCAATTAGTCTAATTAATGTGAAACAATGAGCTGTGTTATCACTTATCAAATTGATTGTTCCCCTATCAAAACAAAACAGGCTAGCTTTTTGATGTAATTTCAAGAGATGATTTGAAATGTCATGTTGCTGCAAGCCAATTACCTTATGACTGGAGTCACGGTCAACAGAATACATAATTAGCAGGAGTTTGGGAAGGCTGCTTACTGCTAGTATGCTAATTAACTGTCTTTTGTCATAAAACAAAAAGGTTGTAGCTAGGGTTGTGAAATAGGTCTTTTTTATTTACATTTCTTTGTGCTTATCAATGTGAGGCATGACAATGCAAAAGAATGGGAAATTTTAATTCTACTACTTCAAATTAATATTGAGCTGCAAGGTCAGGCACAGCATTGGACTACAAGCAATACTCAACTCTTCTGTGTGTGACACTTGGGCTGCACTCTGCCTGGAGCATGCTGAAATTTGTCGTCAAGAGAATCTCATACCAAAAAGCCATTGAGTAGCACCTACTCCTTTCCAGAAGGGAGGAGGAGAAGACTATCTGGACAATGCTAGATGCTATCCTGCCAAATCCAAACTGCTCCACCAGACCTCTTCAAAAGCACACCCCAGAGAGCATTAAAAAGAAAGTTACAAACAGTTGACATTATTGTTTCTGCTTCAGCACAGTGCTCACAGACTGCTTAACAAGGACCTATCGGATTGCAAACGAACATTGCCCGTAAGTAAAAAGCTTCTAACTTAGCTGCTGCCACGTCCCCTCAGTTGCCTCATTTGTGTGATAAATTCTGTATTCTTCAGACATTCATTAAAGAGCTGATCCTTCATGGCACTGCGGGCCTTCTATATAGGTATAGAAGGTTTGGGGGGAAGCTGAGGAGCTCATTACTTTACAGGATAAAAATCTACCAGAGAGAATCCAAACTTAAAAGCCGTCTGTCAGCGGCTCCAGCCCTGCCCTCCTCTCATCCCAGCACTGCTCCACACACTGCCACATCGTCAGGCGAAGGTAACAGAGAGCAGAAATTAGCTTACTGAATCATCACTAATTCCCACCAATTTAAATTCTGGTTTGCTTTTTCCTGCCTGTAATTCAGCACTTTAGGTAAAGTTTTTCTTGGCCTGAGTGACTCCCGAGAGCAAGGTCTGGAATCACAGGAAGTTTTAATGATGTTGTTTCACTAACAGCTGCTGACTTACGAATCCTCCTATTTGTCGTAAAACCAATTTTGTTTCTCTGTGCATGCTTGGCTTGAACCACTACAGAGATAATTTTCATACTTCTTGATAGCCCTTAAAAGCAAGAGACATGTGAATCACTCTCTCAGAGAGAGGAGAAGTTAAGTGCTCAAAGCCTAGATCAAAAAGTTGTCAAGCTCGCCCTTTTCTGAAGACTTTCTTGAAATGCAAACCCAGTCTGCTCCAGGTTCACACGAAGAATTGCAAAGTTTCAAGTCCAGAAATGACACAGAGCGAACCACCTTTAAAATTATGACACAAAATCAGTAGGCATTCCTAAGTTATTTTCCTGACTTCTTTCTTCCCATCCGCGCTGAACTTAAAGTACGGTAAAATTAGGTATGCGTGCAGGAAGGCTAAATTTTTATCTTAAATGATGAAACCTATTATGAACAGGAAAACACTCATTTCTACTGGTGCTGTCATTTACTAGAATCAACATCATCCTTCCTGTCTTTATTCAGCAGAGAAAACAAAGCTAATCCCAATTTCTAAAGAGCTGGCTAAAGCTGGCTAATAAAGGAGTCAAGGGATCATTAGTCTAATTAACTCATTCCTGTTTTCAGTTTACATTTCATTATGCTATTACACTCTTCAAAAAGTCAATTTTTAAATACCATAGAAAACTGTTTAACATACAGACATTACATTCAACAAATCTAGGGACACACAGAACAGTTACTCAATATTAGTAAATTAATAGTATCCAGGTATGCAACTGAATGTCTCCCAGATAAAGCATTACTGTAAACTTCATTTATTGATATGAGAATCAGGGAAAAACTTCAGTGACACCTGGCCCTTTGCTTTATGTTGATGGTTTTGCTACCTGAGTATTTTGTAATATTCAGGTAGATGTTCTTAAGTCCACTTCTGATAACCAGACCATTTTATTCTCAACAAAAATAAATCCAGATACTCAGCCACAACTTCCTTTCACATTTGGGTTTTTCTTCTTCTTTTTATCTGGTGCCTTTCTACAGCTTAATATAATGAGTCACTTACTGTACTTTAAGTCAATTTTTTAATTGATTTAACGAGTCATTTAGTCATTTACTGTCTTTTAAGTCGATTTTTAAATAAAGGCAACTTCTGTTCAATTGATGGTAACTTCTGTAATCAACTCTCTGGAAACAATCAACCTGAGTTAGCAACTCAGGCTTGTACCTGCTACACTTCTACACACAAGTGTAAGTTTTATCAAACTCCTAATACAGTAGAACTATTACATAGTAATATGTGTGGGCACAGAAAAGCAAATAGGAAGAGAGAAAGCCTATAGGCATGTGCTCAAACACACATTTGTCTGTATGCACCTCTGAACATCTCACATCCACAGGCCATTTACTTTCTGGGGAGCAGACAGCTTTTGCTTTGCAGGTAATCCAGTAAATCACTAAATAACACTACACATGACTTATCTCTCAGCATCTCTTGGGTGATTTGCATGTTTAAATCAGACATATCACAAACTGCTGGACCACCTCAAGTACAGAGGCAAATTTGTCAACGTGCTCCTTTGTAGTGAAACATCTGCAGGATGTTTGGGATACTCGAGTAATTTAGACAGGCACAATGGGCATTTATCTCCTTCTTATTCTCTTTTCCAAATGATGAGATGCCTCCTTCACCTACCTGGTTCTCCTCCAAAGAAATTTTTTTCTCCTACAAATTTGCACAGTACCTATACTGATGATCATCTCAGTGGTTGACAAAATTGGGCTGCATGTGCCAGAGTACACCCATAATGTTCTCTCAGTGAAAATGTCAGACATCGTGATTCCTTTGTATGGATTTTAAGGGATGCTAATGATTGCTTGCGCTGACTCCAACTCACGGGCAAAATGAAGACAGACACATTGAAACAGGAATGAAGCATGACAGCAACTCTTACATAAATATGATCCAGGCATCAATTATATCTGCTCCAGCATGGGCTCAGGTATTAGTCATGCTGGATGATAGGCAAAGAGATCTGATACTTATATTTGTGTGAGTCTTTGATAGAGTGTCTGAGATTCACCAAACCATTTTCTAAAACTTTCTGATATCATCTGGCTTTTATCTACAGGAAAAAAAAGCAACAACCAAACTTACTAGTTCATTAGTTAATTTCTGAGAGCTGGAATTTTGTCTTTCTGAATAGACTGGACCCCAAAGAGACCTTATAACATTTCTATAACATTCTCCAACTATGACAGCGCACTAACCTAAATTTACCTATAGATACTACAGAAATAAAATGGAAAGAGACAGACAGACAGTTGTAGAATCCACCTGTTCAGTCTGCGGCCGGAAAACAAGTCTTTGCCAGTCCCTAGCAAATGGAATGTCTGACTAGGTAACACAGAATCACAGAATTAACCAGGTTGGAAAAGACCTCTAGGAGCATCAAGTTCAGCCTATCACCTAACCCTTCTAACTAACTAAACCATGGCACTAAGTGCCTCATCCAGCCTCCTCTTAAACATCTCCAGAGATGGTGACTCCACCACCTCCCCAAGCAGCCCATTCCAATGCCAATCACTCTTTCGGTGAAGAACTTCCTCCTAACATCGAGCATAAATCTTCCCTGGCACAGTTTAAGGCTGTGCCCTCTTGTTCTGTCACTGGGTGTCCGGTAGAAAAGACCAGCCCACATCTAGCTACGACCTCCTTTCAGGTAGTTGAGAGTATGCCACCGGCTGAGGTAAACCACACAGCTATGCATGATCAGTGTTTTTGCGTAGATGTCCTTGCATTTTGGGAGGGAGGAAGATTTGGCTTTAGGCACTCAAGTTTCAACAGTCTGTCTGAGAATACAAGCTTACATTAGAAATCTCTAACCTGGTAAGACACATGACTCTTCCTCAGGATGAGATGTATATTAAGAGACATTTATTCAAAATTTTTAATTGAGAGGAAATTTGAATAGTGGCAACCGTTTACGAGCAAACAAATGTTACAGCATCAATGATCTGGGATAATGGTACAGGGTCCCCAGATCTGCAGGAAGCAGAGCAGATGACAGCATTCTGCTTTTTGTCACCAATGATAATACAGTTGAGGAAAACTAATGCCTTTAAAAAAGATGTAAAGGAGGACAGTGAGTGCAGCACATGGATTAATTTTCACGGTTTAACAAGGATTAAGCCACATCTATTGATGTATTTTGGGAAGGCTAACGTAAAAAAACATATCTATCTGTTAAAAATATAATACACATATCTTTAATATCAGCTCTGCTGTAGAAGAACTGAATCTGGATAGGAACTGTATCTAACAAGGTACCTGATAATACTTCAGCAATGAGATGAGCATTAGTTCTCATTAATTCATGTTCTTAGTGTTATTTGGCACCATGGGTTGACCCGACATGATGTAACAGGATGTGGCGTGCCAGCATGCGTTACGTGTTCAGAATTGTAAAAGCAAACACACCATCAACAACTAAACTTCCCTGCAGCCCTTGGTATGGAGTTTGGCATTCCCGATCAGACACCGTCTTAGTTTTATCATCAATGTGTTATATCTCCTATTGGTTGGTTGAGTGGTTTCTCTTGCCCACCTTCTAATTAGCCAAAGCAAGTCAATGCATCTTAATTGAAAAACAAAAGCATACAATGCTGCTTAAAGCTTTGACTTACTGGGGTCTTTTGTTTTCTTTCCCTCTATGTGTTTTTACCTGGTATCACCCAAATCTAGCTCTATCAAGAACAGACAAAGGAGATCAGAAGGTACATGCTGCTATTTCAGCAAATCCCTCTAAAAATAAATATATATATATATACTTGTGCCTGAAACAACTCTTAAACATTAGAGCAAAATTGAGTATAAAAGCAGGAACTATGGCACCGTACGCCACATCTAACAAGGTGCTGAGCACCAAAGCCCAGGGGACTCTTGGTGCTCTCACTATGAAGATTAGACAAGTGCACTGGCGCAGGACACAGTAGGAATATGAAGGGACATGAAGTGAGCAATCCCAGTAGACAGCCTGTTGAAATGTCAGTCAGGCACTCCGCCTCCACCACCTTTCACAGAGCTAAACATCTCTTTATGTCAGAACAAATTGGGCAATCCTCAAATCTTTTTTTCCTCTCCCCTGACTTCAATGCGACAACGAATGCTGGGAAGGAGAGCGGGAGGGAGCGCACACAGACAGTTCAGTTCAGTTCACATGAAAGAGCCCTGACACGCTACAAGACTGAATACTGATATTGGCAACTCTTACAATCTTATCAAGAGCGGAAAGAGCAGCAGCAGCCAGTGTGCTACAGACCTTCCCCCTTTTCCAATTACACTGGGTGGCTGTTCCTTTCCCAAGCATTCCCCAACCTCCTTTGAAAATAAACTAGGCATGATCAAAGGCCACAAAAGTAAGCATGTTGTTCCCTTATTTAACACATATTTACTTTTGTCATCTTTTTCTTGTTTCTGTTACTACCTTCCCTCGTTCACCCATTCAGAAGGTGTGATTTTAATCAACGGTGTCTAGCACAGACTCATGTGGAGATGGATGAGTGACTGCAACCTTCGTTCAAATTATTTCACTTGCAAAATTCTGTACAGGGTATTTGGTTAGGATTTTTGACCACAGAAGCACATGCAGAAGATATTTTTGCAGCACTAACAACACTAAAGAAACCTTCCCACTGGCTTTTGTGAATGTTGGAGAAGTCTTAGTATGACCATATAGAGATATAAGGACTACTTTTCATTGTTGTTTTTTTTTTAAAAATTTGATGCAGACAATTTTCATTCTTTAAAAAGGGGNTTAAAAAAATTTGATGCAGACAATTTTCATTCTTTAAAAAGGGGGAAAAAAAAAAAAAAAAAGAGGCATCGAAAGAAAACAGAAAAATTAACCCAGTCAAGATGAACTGCTAGTTCAACTTGAGATTACAAAGATCTGAAATAACAAAATTATAAATAACAAATAACAAAATTTAAAATAAGTATCCATATTTAAAAAAAACAACCCA
>VWYK01109174.1:0-15922 GCA_013399775.1 Semnornis frantzii
ATTAGGAAAAATTTCTTCCCCAGGAGAGCTGTCAAGCTGCCCAGAGCAGCGGTGGAGTCCCCATCTCTAGAGGGATTTAAAAGCCTTGTAGATGTGACATGGTTTAATGGTGGACTTGGCAGTGCTGGGTTAATAATTAGACCTGATCATCTTAAAGGTCTTTATCAACAGAAACAATTCTGGGGTTCTATGTTGGGTCCTTGGTTTTTCCAAAACACTTAAAGTTTGTCAGATAGGAACTGGCACTTATTTCTGCAGTGCTGTGTCCTGACTGTCCTTGGAAGATGCCTTTGATAAAGTACTGGTTGTGTACCCCATTGAAAAATTACTTTTCTTAAGACAAATGGAAGCACTTTAATCTCTTTTCCTGTCTCCACAACCCTTAGGGTTTCCTAAAATTCTCCAAGAGTGGCTAAATGATTTAGTTTAGTGATTTAGCAAAGCTTAGTGATTCAGAGCTCAGCAGTTCCTCTTATTTATAGATGTGTGAAGACACTCCTGGATGTGTAAGAAATCTTAACATAACCAAATCTTCATCCACAACACGGCAATGAAAAATACTGCCTCAGTCAGCACACATTTTTATAAGCTAACCTTTACAAGGCAGCAGCTTGTGAGTAGCAATTTCTCATCTCCCTTGCTGTGCTGCAGTGTAGGCCTCTGGAAAGACATTCCGGGTAAATTTACCAAAGGCAAATGTAATGATGGTGATATATTAAAATTTCCCAAAATGGTTTATCTTCAGAGAGCACAGAAATTTATTGAGAGCAATGGAACAGCCTGTGCCAGCTTCTGGTCACCAGATAAAAAGGTGTTTATTTAAAACAGGCTGGGTGGTGAATGGCTGAGAGCAGCCCTGAGGTCCTACCTGGGGGTCTGGGTTGGTGAAAAGCTCAACATGAGCCTGCAGTGTGAGTGCAGCCCAGACAGCAACTGAGTGCTGGGCTGCAACAAGAGCAGTGTGGGCAGCAGGGCAAGGGAGGGGATTCTGCCCCTTTGCTCTGCTCTCCTCAGACCCCATCTGGAGTACTGTGTGCAGTTCTGGAGCCCCCAGCACAGGAAGGACATGGAACTGTTGGAGTGGGTCCAGAGGAGGCCACGAAGATGATCAGAGGGCTGCAGCAGCTCTGCTATGAGGACAGGCTGAGAGAGTAGGGGCTCTGCAGCCTGGAGAAGAGAAGGCTTCCAGGAGACCTTAGAGTAGCCTTCCAGTATCTGAAGGGGGCCTACAGGAAGGCTGGGGAGGGACTGTTGACAAGGTCTTGCAATGACAGGACAAGGGGCAATGGGTTTGAACTGGCAGAGGGGAGATTTAGACTGAATGTCAGGAGGAAGTTCTTTACAGTGAGGGTGGTGAGACACTGGCACAGGTTGCCCAGGGAGGTTGTGGCTGCTCCCTCCCTGGAGGTGTTCAAGGCCAGGTTGGAGGAGGCCTTGAGTGACCTGTGCTAGTGGGAGGTGTCCCTGCCTATGGCAGGGGGTTGGAACTAGATGATCCTTGAGGTCCTTTCCAACCTTACCATTCTATGATTCTATGATTCAATGATTCATTTTGCCTTAAAGTGCTTTTGGAGAGGCATGCCTTGAACTGAAAAAGAGACATTCAGATTTCTGAAGCCACCTCCAGAAGTTGTGGCACCATCTCAGGAGCAGCAGAGTAGCTCTGTTCCTGTAACTGTACAGATGAATTCCCCTTGCAGGGGAAGTTTCTGCTTTGCAGCAGACTCTACAGCCAGAATTGCTCCCTGTTGTATTTCCCTTTGGAAGCAGTGGTCAGAAGCTCTGCTGCGACTCGTGAGCCAGTCAGGAGGCAGAGAGGCAGAACAATGTTGAGCCAACACTTAGTAGATGGCTATGTTGGCTAATGGAAATTTCACTAATGGAAAAGTCACTAATGGAACATAAATTTTTCACTAATGGGTTCCCACTAGAAATATTTCAGTTGGTAACAGCCCTTTCTAACTGGGAGCAATTGCAAATTACAGAGGGGCTGGAAAATGCACCACAACACCTGATACTCTTTCATCCTGAAGAACTAAAAATGTAATTACTGGACATAAAAAAAAAAGACCTGAAAATAGATGAAAATGTAATCCAGAGCCTTTGCTCCAACAGAGGGGCAGTAGCCCCAGAGATACTGACTGGCAGCCTGAGACACTGTGTTATCTATGTTTTGAGTTCTTAAACATCTCAGCAAGCCTATGAGTGTAGACATCACCATTGTTTCCTTTTCCTAGCCTATAATATAATTTTCTCTATTAAAATATTCCAATTAGCCTCAAACCAGCACACCTTCTTTTCTCCAAAAGTTGCAAAAGTTATGGTGACCACAGTCTAGGGGCACAACTGTTTCCTACCACAACTGACAGTTTCACCGTGGAAGGTTCAAAGTCAAACCACCCAGAGACTTTTGTGGCTATGGCAGCATCACCCCTCCACTGCAGGAGCCCCAAGACATGTGCATCCATTCAGGTCCTTTCATGTGTGTTCATTTCATTGCATCATAAGGCCATGGGGAGCCAACATTTAACCATGCCCACACAACCACTGTGTGGAGTGAAGGGCATTGCTTTTCGGAGGTACATTTTGTGGCATTGAGTTCAATGATGAGAATCATGACTCATTGCACTGAAGAATGTTTTCATGGCTAATAATAGGCTGCAATTAATATTTTTCTTTTCCCTGAAAAACAGTTTCTACTCTTACATAAGCCTGCAGGTGATGATCTCAGGGACTGTATGTTATTTTTGCTTCCATCAGTCAGATGGTAGAATGGTCTATAAAAATGGAGCTAGCTTCTATTTATATGTAAGTCTTGTTACTAGAGGAGCTCCTCACACCTTCTGTGTGATATTCATCCTCTTGCTGGCCCTGTGAGGCAGAGGAATGTTCATAGAATAGAATCATAGAATCATAGAATCATAAAATGCTTTGGATTGAAAGGGACCTTAAAGATCAGCTGGTTCCAATACACCCCCAGAGCCATGAATAGGGACACCTCTCACTAGACTAAGGCCTCACCCAGCCTAGCTTTTAACACTTCCAGGGAGGAGGAATCTACAACCGCCCTGAGCAATCTGTTTCAGTGTTTCATCACCCTCACTGTAAAGAATTTCTTCCTAATATCCAGTCTAAATCTCCCCTCTTCCAGCTTCAATCCATTCCTCCTTGTCCTATCACTACACACCCTTGCAAAAAGTCCCTCCCTAGCTTTCTTGTAGGTCCTCTTTAGGTACTAGAACCCTTTTCTCCAGACTGAACAACCCCAACTCTCTCAGCCTGTCCTCACAGGAGAGGAGTTTGAGCCCTCTGATCATTTTTGTGGCTTCCTCTGGACCCGCTTCATCAGGTCCCTGTTTTGTTTGTGTTGGGGGCACCAGAACTGGATGCAGCCCTGAGGATGGCATCTCACAAGAGCAGAGTAGAGAGCAGAATCACTTCCCTGGTCCTGCTGGTCACACTTCTTTTGATGCAGCCCAGCACAGGGTTGCCTTCTGGGCTGCAAGTGCACATTGTCAGCTCATGCTGAGTTTCTCATCAACTGACACCTCCCAAGTCCTTCTCCTCAAGCTGTTCACTGCCTAGACTGGGTTTGTGCTTGGGGACACAAATCTTTACAAGTTCTTTGAAATCTGTGGATTTTCTTTGCCATCACCTGAAACACAGCATTCCCATGTGACATAAGGGTGCAGAGATTGGCTTAGCCCAGAAAAATAGCACTTCTGGTTTCAGACTGCCACACTACTAACCTGTTTCCTAATGGGCACTCACAGATCACAGAGTCACAGGCTGGTGGGGGTTAGAAGAGACCTCTGGAGATTATCTAGTCCAACTCCCCTGTTAAAGCAGGGTCACACACAGCAGGTTGCCCAGGATCACAATGTCCAGGCAGGTTTGGAACCTCTCCAGAGAAGAAGACCCTGAAACCTCTCTAGACAGCTTTGTCCAGGACTCTATACATACAAAGTAAATAAGATTTCCTTATCTTCAAGTGAAAGCTGCTGTGTTCTAGTTTGTACCCAATGCCCCTTGTCCTATCACTGTGCATGACTGGAAGGAGCCCAGCCCCATCTTCTTACTCTCCAGACTTTAGCTGTTGATCATCTCATTGAGAAGATCACCTCTTAGTCTTCTCCAGGCAAAACAGTCCCAGGTCTCTCAGCCTTTCACAAATCACACAAAGGACAGTTTGGAACCCTTCCTCCAGCACTGGGATTATAGAACCATGGAATGATAGAATACTTGACTATCAAAGGTCACCTAGTCCAATATCCTCCCAGTAAGCAAGGACACTTTCAACTAGATCCATTTTTAACTAGATCAGGTTGCTCAGAGCCTTATCCAACCTGACCTTCAGTTTAATGATTTAATCATGCACTCTATGGGAACAGAACTTGCTTTTGTTTGCCCTTAAACCTGATACCCAATAATTTCACTGCAGTTTCCATGCTGTGACAAATAATGGTCAGCCACTCCTTAATCACCTTCTCTGCACCACTCACAGCATTATAAGATTTATCACATCTCCTTCCCTTCCCTCCTGCAGTTTGGTTTCCAAGTTGAAAAGCTCAGGATTGCTTGCTTTTTTTCCTCTGGAAGTTGTTCCATGCTGCAGATCTGTTATGGAGGGGTAATTAATTGAGGCGAGTATGATTTTCAAAAATCAATATTCATTGATTTTTGGTACTCAAATCTCTCACCACCTCCCAACTGCTAATTTTAATAATAACCAGTTCTTTGAACAGTCATGGAAGCTTTATACAAAGGAATAACTAGATGTAGAAATAACTAGCAAAAATATAGAAGCATTAATTGAGCTGGAAGAGAAGGTTCCTGTGGTCAGTGTACTGCTTGTGGTCAATACCCTGCTTGCCCACTAGATGGACCCAAGGAGCTCCTGTCTGCTCATGGCAGAAGGCAATGGTGAGTTACAAGAAGCTTTAAGTGTTTACTCACAAAATACTATCTCCTGCCTGGCAGGGCTGGCTACAGCTTCAGACAGTACCCAAAGGCTGTGAGGGAATTCTGTTTTGTCNATTTACCACAGACCCAAAACAAGTCTGGGCAAGCCAGAGTCCTCAGACTCAGTGGCTCCAGGTTCTTTGTCCTCTTTCCCGTGATTGCTTCTCCCCAAAACAGAAGGAGAGAGAGCAGAAAACCAGGTCTAGGCAAGCCAGGACATGTATAAGCCTATTTTGCCCTATTCAGGCCTACCACAACAAGATCAGTGTTGCCATTCTTCTCAGCATCCTCATCATCTCAGCTCAAGTACCACTCTTTCAAAATGGCAAGAATTTCATTAAATGTAAGAGATTTCTTTAAAGTTCTTCTTCCACTTTCACTTACTTCCCTTTTGCTTCAATCTCAGACCTTGTACTTTACAGAAAAATACAGATATAGATAGAAAAATCTCCAGAGCATTGGCTTGGTAAAGTTTTCATGTGGGGTTTTCTTTTACCTTTACCTTGAGTAATTCCAGCTCTGGAGTTTCAGCACAGGAGAGACACGGATCTGTTGGAGTGGGTCCAAAGGAGACCATGGAAATAATCTGAGGACTAGACCTCCTCCGCTGTGAGGACATCCTGAGAGAGTTGGGGTTGTTCAGCCTGAGAAGAAAAGGCTCCAGGAAGACCTTCTTGTGGCCTTTCAGTGTTTAAAAGGACCTAGAAGGAAGACAGGGACAATCTTTTAGCAAGGCCTGTTGTGAGGGCCAATGGGTTTCAGACTAAAAGAGGGAGATTCAAGCTGTGCAGAAGGAAGACATTGTTCACACTGAAGATGGTGAGATGCTGGTCCAGGTTGCCCAGAGAGGTGGGAGATGCCCCACCCCTGGAACCATTCTAGCTCTGAGCAACCTGCTCTAGTTGCATATGTCTCCACTGACTGCAGGGGAGTTGGACTGAACAACCTTTAAAGGTCCCTTCCAACCCAAAACATTCTCTAAGACCCCACTACCTTAGTGAACACCTGTAGTGAGGAGACTCTGGGGAACTGTGTTGCTTGAGAAATGCCCTTGTGGGTATTATGGGTCATCATCTGTGTTTCATTCTGTGAATAGTTAAATACAGGCCTCTTGTCCTGCTGAAGTCTCTTTCCACACAGCTACATATGAGGTGTGGGATGGATTCCTGCTTTTGTTTTGTCATGTGCAGGAAGCACTACACACCATCCTCATTTTCTTTGGAGGAGAAGACTGGCTCATTCATCACTCCTTTGGCCAGCTAACAAGCCACCCCAGGAAGTTCTAAGGCCGTTCCCTACAGTGTGTTTTTTAGACCAATTAACAGCAGTCTCCTTTTAGAGACCCACAGCAGATGGTTTTGTAATGCTGGAGAGCAAAAGAATGGAAAATATCACTCTGAAAGGGTGAAGCCAGAAGTGTGGGTGAAGAGAAATAGAGGCTTCTTTCCTCCACTCTGCTCTGTGCTCCTCTTTTTCCTGAGCCAGTCCTGAATGATACTTCTAGAGCTAATTCATTTGCAGGAGCTATTAGTTCTTAAGATGGAAGAAAACCTGCCAGTTTGAGTGCACCAAATTCCCAAAGTATGCAGCTGAGCTGCTAGTGGGATGAATCACCTGCAGTACAGCACTGGGCTCAGCAGTGCTTTGCATTCAGCCTCATCAGCCTGAAGTTTGGTCCCTCACATGCAAACCCACAGGGCACAGGTTTCATCTTAGATGGGCACCACTTCCCCTGTGAAGTGGGTCATGTCTAAATCAATCCAAACACACCATCTGGCCTTGAGTTGGCAGCAGATATTGGCTTCCTCAGGAGGAAAACAACTCTGTTTATAACCAGCAAGTGTTCTCCTTAGGTTCTGGGGGGAAAGAGCCCCACGGAAACAAAGAATGATAAAGGTTGGAAGGGACCTCTGCAGATCATCTCGTCTGATGTCCCTGCTAAACCAGGGTCACCCAGCTCATGATGCATGGGAACATGTGCAAGCAGATTTGGAATCTCTCCAAAGAAGGAGACTCCATAACCTTTCCAGCAGCCATCTCCAGGGCTCTGCCACACTCACATGAAGGAAGTTTTTCCTCATGTTCAGAAGGAATTTCCTATGTACAAGTCTGTGCCTGTTACCCCTTGTGTTGTCACTGGGCACCACTGAAAAAAGGACTGGTCCCATCCCTCTGAAACCCACCCCTTAAGTATTTATAAGCATTGATAAGATTCCCTCCCCAGTCTTCTCTTCTCCAGGCTAAACAGCCCCAAGCCCCTCAGCCTTTCTTCATCAGAGATGTTCTAGACCCTTAATCACTGTCATAGCTCTTTGCTGTATCCTCTCAAGTAGTACCCTGTCCTTCTGGAAATGGGGAGCCCAGAACTGGACAGTACTCCAGATGAGGCTTCACTAAGACAGAGCAGAGGGGAAGAAGAACCTCCTGCTGGTCACACTCCTGGCCTCTCTAACCCGCTCTGGTAAACAGGAGCCCAGTGAAGAGGAAGGGAGGGAGAGGCATCCTGTTAGACAGCTAAATCCACTCCCATGGCTGACCATCAGCTGGCAGAAAGCATGATGTGTAGATGTTTTACACTGAAGGTGGTGAGGCAGTGGCCCAGGATGCCCAGAGAAGTGGTAAAGCCTCATCCTTGGCAGCATTCCAGGTCAGGTTGTTTGGGGCTCTGAGCAACCTGCTCTGGCTGTAGATGTCCATGTTGACTGCAGGAAGGTTTGACTGGATGACCTTTAATGGTCCCTTCCAACCCAATCATCTGTGATTCCATGATTTTACTTTGTAAATCAGAGTTAGTGAAGAGCAGCTAATGTAGAACATTAGTCTGTTGGTTTTAGCCACCACTTAGGCTGTCAGTGACATTTTGAATACCCTACTTTACACTGTTGATCATAACAACTATTAATTAAATCTGCTGTTAATTTTCTTTCAGAAGCTCAACAGTGTGTTTTTTTTTAATGCTTTTAAGAACTCATCACTCCACAGGTGTTTTATTCTTCCCACAGAGTGAGAGCACACAGAAGCACAAACAGAAGTATCCTATTTCCCTGGAGCAGAGGTGGCCAGACCTGTTTATCACCTGTAACTCAGAAAGAGAGAAGCATAGTTTGAGACAAGGACAGAGCTGATCTCTGAGTGAATTGCAGATGCAGCTGTAACCTGCTGTGGCAGCACAATGTGTATGGTCCTGCAGCCTCAATAACCATCATCATCACAACAGGAGACAGGATTTGGAATGCTAAACCTGGCAGAGGAGGAAGAGGGGAGGTGTTATCCTTACCTTTGGGTAAAAATGGGATCCTAATCCTCCCTACACCAAGCCTTTCACTGCTTTTCTCCTCAAGGGGTTTGAAATGTGGAACATGAGTTTGATGCAGTTGTCAGTCTGAGGAATCAGCAGAAGTGGTTGAAGAACCACTTGCTGTCCTGTTAGGTCTTAGCTCAATTCACCAAGATTTAAAAGCAAAGCTCCTTCAGGTTTTCACTGTGCATAAAGGTGACTCAGATGAGATCTTTACCCTTGGGCTGCAGATTACAGTTCAGGCTGCCAGAATGCAAGGAGTGTGAGAACTAATTATTCCTTCTGCCTGGACAATTAAGATTAATGTGCAAGACAGGAGCTGATGTGTTGTCCTAAAGCAAGGTGAGGAGCTGTAATAGTTGCTTCCCCTTGAGTTATTAACTCACAGGATGAAAGGGGGAGAAGAACCTCCCTTGACCTGCTGGCCACACTATTCTTCATGTACCCAAGGAGACCATTGGCCTTTCTGGCCATAAGAGCACATTGGTGGTCATGGTGAACTTGTTGTCCACCAGCACTCTCAGGTCCTTCTCCACAGAGGAGCTTACCAGCAAGTCAACCCCTCACCTGTACCAGTGCAGGGAGTTATTCCTCCTCAGGTTCAGAACCTTACACTTGCCCTTGTTGAACTTCATGAGGTTCTCCTCTGCCCAACTCTGCAGCCTGCCCAGGTCTCAGTGAACAGCAGCACAGCCTGCTGGGAGTCAGCCACTCCTCACAGTGCTGTACCACCATCAAACCTGCTGAGAACCCACTCTGGCCTTTCAACCAGCTCACTGATGAAAATGTTGAACAAGGCTGGACCCAGTCCTGATCCCTGGGGAACACAATGAGTTCTCAATCAGCTTCTGAGGAAATTAACTGCTTTTAAAATGTGATGTTTATTCCCAACTCAGATACACTTCTGAATGAATAATAAAAAGCCTTTACAGTTTTTCAGATAGCAGGAGAATAAAGCCAAAAGTGTAATGTTTTTCTTATGCAGAAAAGAGTATTTTTTCTGAGTTTGTTTTACTCTTTTCTGGTTATGTTTAATTCTATCAAACTCCTTTGGAAACTTTGAAGGTTTTACTCATTTTACTTTTCTGGTAACTGCATTATACTCCCAGAAAATTAAATGAGAGAAAAGGAGAGAACAAATGTCTTAGTGATGATAGAAATATTTTATTTAGGATGTTTTTTTCCCTGTCTTATTCCTGTATTTTTAGGGAAGGTCTCCAACAGAAAGCTGGTCAGAATGAAGTGTGTCAACTGAAGACATTTGAAACATGCATTAGCTTGACCAACTGGGAATAAAGCCAGGTGCTTCCTATAAAAATGTGGTCATCAAAATACATCATGCCTTTAAAACTACAATCTGGAGGCTTATTAGTGTCATCATTTTGCAGGAGGGAGAAATATAAAGAGAGAAATAAAAGCAGATTAGGTCACATCTTGAGAAAACATGACCCTTTGAGTCTGTTTTCTGCCCTTATACACTGAGAGGTTTTGGCTGGCATCTGAGCCAGCAGAGGCAAAAGAAATGTAATTACTGAGTGTAATTATTCCATGTTAAAACCCAACTTCATTAGAGAGAACACCTAAAAATCAAAATACAGTTTTCAGTGTCTATGTCCAGGGATGAATAGGCCAGAAAGGAAAGCTCTGGTGACCCTTCATCTGCTATGAATTGTTCCCTATGTTTTAACCCCAGGGACACTTATTTCACCTTAAGCAGAATCACAGAATCACACACAGAATAAACCCAGCTGTAAGAGACCTCCAAGATCACTCAGTCCAATCCAAGACCTGGCACTGGAAGGTTGATGCTAAACCATGTGCCAGTTAAACACTCCCAGGGATGGTGACTCCAGCACTGCCCTGGGCAGACCATTCCAGTGCTTGAAAACCCTTTCAGTGAAGAAATATTTCCTAATATTCAGCCTAGACTTCCCCTTGCACTGCCTTTATCCCTTTCCTATGGTCCTGTTGCTTTTCATCAAGGAGAAGCATCTCATGCAGTGGGCATTCACCACCTTCTGACTACTTTAAGACAACATCTTTTTGGGTTATAATGATTGGGTGATAAAAATGGGTACTTTCTATACTGCTTAAATCTTTCTTCCCCATCATGTCTCTAAGTACTTTCCAAACAGCTCTTCTTTCTATGGTATTTTAATTCTTTCTAGATGAGCATGTCAAAAACTCTCCAAGCTGGTTTACTGCTGTTCCTACTCCAGTCAATAGCTGAAGCACTTGGTGTTGAAGCTTTTCAGCTGCTGAAGTCAGTGGATGTGATTCCTTGCCTGACAGGTGCTATGGAAAATCAGCACTGTCCTTTTTGGATTCAGTTTTGTGTGGAATTTACAGTTCCTCATGCTTCTGGCAATTGCAGCAGCAAAACAAACAAACAAACAAACCCCAAACAAAAAAAAACAAGGACAAAAAAAAAATTCATCATCAACAACAACCAAAAAAAACCTCACAACAAAACAACTCTCATTTGGATGCAGAAAATTTGCTGTGACCTTATTTTGGAATTTAAACAGAATGACACAAGCTTGGCTGAAAAAAAGACAGCACTTTGCATCTGCATTCCTTACATACAGTTTCACAAGCAGCAAATGCAGTGTCTCCCACTGTGAGAGTGAGGGAAAAAATGTCAGCTGAAGAGAGTAACAAAGATTTTCTACCAGGAATGCTGCTGCTGTTTTTCAGTCAGCACAACCTATCCCAACACCATCCATCACTTAGCCACTTTAAAAGGTCTTGAGCTCTAATTAGATTTGCTTCCATCTAAGTACACTGGGTTTAGTTTGGGGCACCTCACTACAGAAATTACCTGCTACCATGGGGACAACACATTGTGCAGCCTACCTACTTAGCACTGAGACCTCTGGAGATCATCTAATCCAACACCCCTGCTGAAGCAGGATCACTCAGAGCAGGTTGCCTAGAACCACAACGTTGAGGCGGGTATGGAATCTCCCCAGAGAAGGAGGCTCCACAACCTCTCTGCAGCAGCCTGCTCCAGAGCTCCATCATGTTCACAGGAAAAAAGTTCTTCCTTATGTTCAGATGGAACCTCCTGGTTCCAGTTTGTGTCTGCTGCTCTTTGTCCTGTCATTGCACAGCACTGAAAAGAGCAGGCCTCATCCTCTTGCCCCCCACCCTTTAAATATTGATCAGCATTGAGAAGATTCCTTTTCAGTCTTCTCTTTTCCAGGCTAAATGACCCCAGGCCTCTCAGGCTTTCCTCCTCACAGAGATGCTCCAGTCCCCTCAGTATCTTCACAGCCCTTTGCTAGGCTCTCTTCAGTAGTTCCCTGTGTCTCTATCAAATGAAATGCCAGGAATTATTAAAGAAGGAAGAACTAGCAAAACAGGAGAGATCATTATGCTCCAGTATAAATCCATGAATAGCCTGTGTGTGCTTTGTTCCCTGATCTCTAAGGCAATAGAGTGTAACTAAAGAAGAACAGAAAAGGAGTGATATTTTCCTTCATTAGCCTTGGAACTGTACCAAACACCTTACATGGTTTTCCCCAGTAGCCCAGGCAGGTTTTTTAGCTGTTTTAATCCCTCTGAAGCTGGCTATTAGAGCTGTGAGTGGCACTTGGTGTGGAGTTCCCAGCACTTGGGCTCTTTCTCTCCAGGCCATTAGACAGCAATTGTCACAGCACGCTTGAGGCAATTCTCACTAGACTGAGCTGTGACTAGTGCTAATTTTGGAAAAAGTAAGTCAAGCAGATAGCTGGGAGGAAGTGGCAACCATCTGTGACATGCCTTTTGCATAAATAAACATCCCAGCTTTCTTTTACTACCAGTGCTCCATCAGGACACAACCTATTTCATGATAAAATTTCTAAGCCCTGCTGCATAGCTGAAATTTTTCTGCACCAAGTAGGAGAACGACCTCCAAACCCTACAAATGTGAAGCTGCATCATCTGCAAAGTCTCTGCACCACTACAGTCTAAGACCTGAAATATGAAAAAGCAGGGACAGTTGTGTGGTTTCAAGCTCCTACCTTGCTTGTTCCCATTTATTGGAAAACTCAGCAGTTGCATACAGCAACAAGTTGGGAAGGAGTTTTGATCTGCTTGAGGGTAGGAAGGCTCTACAGGGTGGATCAATGGGCTGAGGACACTGGCATGAGGTTCAACAGAGCCAAGTGCTGGGTCCTGAACTTGGATCACAACAACCCCCTGCAGTGCTCCAAGATTGAAGCAAAGTGGCTGGAAAGCTGTCCTGTGGGAAAGGACCTGGGGGTGTTTGTCAGCCAGCTGAATGTGACTCAGCAGTGTGCCCAGGTGGCCAAGAAAGCCAGCAGCACCCTGGCCTGTATCAAGAATAGTGTGGCCAGCAGCACTATGGCAGTGATTGTCCCACCCTGTACTCAGCACTGGTGAGGCCACATCTGGAGTGCTGAGTTCAGTTTTGGGCCTCTCACTAACAGGAACATTGGAGTGCTGGAGGAGGTCCAAAAAAGGGCAATGGAGGTGGCAAAGGGTCTAGAGCACAGATCTTGTGGGGAGCAGCTGAGGGACCTGGGGTTGTTAAGGCTGCAGAGGAAATAAGGTTGAGGAAAGACCTTTTCACTCTTTATAACTAACTGAAAGAAGACTGTAGCTCACTACAGTGAGGGCCAGTCTCTTCCCCCAAATAACAAGTGCAAGGGTGAGAGGAAATGGCCTCAAGTTCTGTGAGGAGAAGTTTAGGATGGACATCAGGAACAATTTCTTCCCCAAAGGGTTGTCAAGCCCTGGAATAGACTTCCCAGGGTTGTGGTGGAGTTTCCAGGCAGTGGTCATAGATTTCAGTTCCATGTAGGACAATAAGGCTGTGTGGGCTCATGGGAGATACTGAGAAAGCTGTGGAGTTCCTGCTTACTGGTACTGAAGGTGTCAAAGTCTATTCCCTCTGCTACTCTTCTCTCAGCAAGGCCCTGGTCACTTCTACAGACATTGAGGGGGTCACTGAATTTGATCTGGAAATATGCAAACAGAGCAAAAGCTGAGGGGCAGGACCCTTGAAAAGATTTGATATCTCATATTCTGATGTCAGAAATAGGTACTACTGGATATATGAAAACAATTCCCCTGGGAACAAAGGGTTTAGATGGGAAGTCATTCCCTTTTCTGAGAGATGCTGTCAGACCAGTGGGGGAGAAAGAGAGATTAAGGCCCATAATAATTACATTGCAGCTGAGAAACCAAAGTGGAAGCAATCTAGCTGAAAACTCTTTTTAAAAGCAGTAAACATATACATCCTAAAATTGAGTGACAACTATTGCTGGTCTAAAATCTCTGCTTTTTGAAACTAGAGTTTAAATAGGACAGATCTGGGCTGAGAGAAGAGCAGAAAACTGAGCTAAAAATAGGCAGCCACTATTAGCAGTTGCCAAAGATGCCTTGGAACTGTAACACAATTCAGGCTGGCCTGGAACAGAATCCTCCCAGCAAATCATGGTCCCCAGGGGCTGAGGTAACAGCGAGGCACAGTTGTGCAGATATCAAACCATCAGGTGATGCCATGGGCACACTGATCAGCTGCAGAATTAGTGACACTTGGAGGACACCATCTGAGGATCCATCTCCACACAGCAAAGAACGACAGCCTGAGCCCTGTACCCAGTGAACCAGGTATTCACCATTTTCTGTCTGTTCTCACCTGGCTTTGGCTGCATCAGCGAGGGGAAAACTTGGCAGTTCTGCAGCTGGAGAGGCTTAGATGGGTTCTTGAAGAGATTTGGAAGTTCTTTAAGGGCTGAGACTAGGAGAAAATGTGAAGGCCCTGTGGAACTCTGGGTTTGGGTGGAAAGAGCAAATGGGAAGTTGCTCATAGGGTAGATTTTGCTCAGCAGCAAGGAACTTGGTTTGTTGTTCTCTCAGTAGTGATGTGTTTTAGTAACTACTTGTAACTAAAGTCATCGTAACATGGGCCTGGACAGGATCCACCCAAGAGTACTGAGGAAGCTGCTGGAAGTGCTCCCCAAGCCACTTGCCACATAGAATCATAGAATGGTTTGGGTTGGAAGGGCCCTTAGAGATCCTCTAGTTCCACCCCTCTGCCATCAGGAAGGGGCACCTTCCACTAGACCTGGTGTTCAAGGCCACTTCCAGGCTTGGGCCTCCACAACTTGTCTGGACAACCTGTTCCAGTGCATCACTACCCTCACAGGGAAGAATTTCTTCCTAATATCTAATCTAAATCTGGCTTGTTCCAGTTGGAAGCCATTGTCCCTAGTCCTGGCTAACTGGGCTCAGTCAAATGGATGTTAGCAAATATTAATGGGTGAGTGCCAGGAGGCTGGAGCCAGGCTCTGCTTGGTGATGCTCAATGACAGGACAAGGGGCAATGGGTGGGAGCTGAGGCATAGGAAATTCCATGTAAACATGATGAGGATTTTTTTCCCTGTGAGGGTGACAGAACCCTGGAACAGGCTGCCCAGAGGAGTTGTGGAGTCTCCCTCTCTGCAGATATTGAAAACCCACTTGGATGCATTCCTGTGTGATCTGGTAAAGGTGAGCCTGCTCTGGCAGGAGGGTTGGACTGGATGAGCTTTTGAGGTCCCTTCCAGCTCCTGACATTCTGTGACTCTGATTCTGTGAAATGTGATGCCAAAACTGGGGAACCACAAACCTGTCAGTCTGACCTCAGTGCCAGGGAAGGTTCTGGAGCAGACCACTTTGAATAACATCATATGGCACACACAGGACTTGGAAGTACTGAGCTAATGATTGGACTTGATGATCTCAAAGGTCGTTTCCAACCAAAATGATTCTATGATTCTGTGATTCTGTGGCTGTAATTCTGCACCTAGGAGGGTGTGACCCTAGATCTATGTGTAGATTGGGTAGCAAGAGGCTTGACTGTACCCTGCAGAGAGAGATCTGGGGCTTTTGGTTGATGCTAAGCTCAACATTAGTCAACAATATGTCCTTGCAGCCAAACTGGCAATCATAACCTGGGATGCATAGATACAGCCCAGCTAACCAGTACAAGTGATTGTCCTACCATATTCCACATTGGTGTTGGTCTCACCTTGAGTGCTGTGTGCAGTTCTGGGCTCTACAATATAGGAAAGATTTCAAAATGCTAGAAAGTGTCCAAAGGAGAGCAACTAAGATGGTGAAAGGAGTAGAAGGCATGACTCAGGAGGAGTAACTGAGGATACAAGGTTTGTTCAGCTTAGAAGAGATGAGGAGTGACCTCCCTGCTGTTCATGACCTTCACATCAGGAGAAGCAGTGAGGGGGGTCCTGGTCTCCTCTCTCTGGTGTGTAATGATAGGATGCATTGGAATGGCTCAAAGCTGCAACAGGCCGTTTAGCCTGGAGAGCAGAAGGCTCTGGGAGGACCTTAGAGCTACATTTCAATACCTGAAGGAAGGCTGGGGAAGGACTGTTTAGAAGGGCATATAGTGATAGAATGAAGGACAATGGTTTGAAACTGGTTTTAGGTTGGACATCAGGAGGTAGTTCTTTACAATGAGAGTGGCAAAATACTGGAACAGGTTGTCCAGGGGTGTGGTTGAGGCCCCATTCCTGGAGACATTCAGTTAGACTCGATGTGGCCCTGGGTAGCCTCATCTAGTTGGAGATGTCTCTGCTCACTGCAAAGGGGTTGGACAAGATGATCTTTGAGGGTCCCTTCCAACCCAGTGCAATCTGTGAATTTGTG